>JARFJB010001999.1:647500-750000 GCA_036346205.1 Vesta saturnalis
CACAGACACAATACCACAGACACACAGATACACAGACCACAGACACACAGACACACAGACACACTGACACACAGACACACAGACATACAGACACACAGACACACAGACACACAGACACACACACACAACACACACACACACAACACACAACACACAGACACACAGACACACAGACACACAGACACACAGACACACAGACACACAGACACACAGATATACAGCACACAGACACAGACACACACACACAAAACACACACAGACACACAGACACAAACACAGACACCCACTCCAGAACACAGAACACAGATCAGACACACAGACACAGCCAGCACACAACAACACAGACACAAACACAACCAGACACACAGACACAGACCACAGACACACAGACACACAGACACACGCACACAGACACACAGACACACAGACACACAGACACACAGACACACAACACACAGACACACAACACACACACAACAACACACAGACACACAGACACACAGACACACAGAACACAGACACACAGACACACAGACACACAGACACACAGACACACAGACACACAACACAACACACAGACACACAGACACAGACACAGACACACAGACACACAGACACCAGACACACAGACACAGACACAGACACAGCACACAGACACACAGACACACAGACACACAGACACACAGACACACAGACACACAACACACAGACAACACACAGACACAGAACCAGCACACAACACACAGACACACAGACACACACAGACACACAGCACACAGACACACAGACACAGACACACAGACACACAGACACAACACAGACACAGACACAACAGACAACAGACACAGACACAGACACACAGCACACACAGACACAGACCAGGCACACAGACACACAACACACAGACAACATTAGACACAAGACACACAAAGACAACAACACCAGACACACAGCACACAGACACAGACCACAGACACAGCAGGCACACACCACACAGACACCAGACACACAGACACACAGACACAGACACACAGACACAGAACAGCACACAGACACAGACACACACACACAACACACACACAGACACACAGACACAGACACACAGACACAGACACACAGACACACAGATCAGACACACAGACACACAGCACACAGACACACAACACGACACAGACACACAGACACACAGCCAAGACACACAGACACAGACACAACACACAGACACACAGACACACTTAGACACACAGACACACAGGACACAGACACACAGACACACAGACACACAGACCACAGACACACAACACACAGACACACAACACACACACAGACACACAGAACACAGACACACAGACACACAGACACAGACACACAGACACACAGACCACAGATATACAGACACACAGACACACAACAACACACAGACACACAGACACACAGACACACAGCACACAGAACACAGACACAGACACACAGACACACAGGCACACAGACCACAGACACACAGACACACAGACACACAGACACACGACACAGACACACAGACACACAGACACACAGACACAGAACACAGACACACAGACACACAGACACACAGACACACAGACACACAGACACGACAGACACACAGACACACAGACACACAGACCACAGACACACAGACACACAGACACAGACACACAGACACACAGACACACAGACCACACAGACACACAGACACACAGACACACAGACAAACAGACAACACAGACACACAGCACACAGACACACAGACACAGATACTCAGGCACACAGACACACATACACACAGACACAGACATTTAGACACACAGACACACCGACTCAAGGACACACATACACTCAGACACAAGACACACAGACCACAGACGCACAGACGCACATACACGCAGACTCACAGAGACGACACAACAGACACACAGACACACAGACACAGACACACAGACACACAGACACAGACACGACACACAGACACACAGACACACAGCCACACAGACACACAGACAGACACACAGCACACAGACACACAGACACAGACACACAGACACACAGACACACAGACACACAGACCCACAGACACACAGACACACAGACAAACAGACACACTGACACAGACACACAGGCACAAAGACACACAGACACAGATACTCAGGCACACATACACACATACACACAGAGACACAGACATTTAGACACACAGACACACCGACTCAAGGACATACATACACTCAGACACACAGACACACAGACGCACAGACGCACATACACGCAGACTCACAGAGACGCACCACACACAGACACACAGATACACAGACACACAGACACACAGACACAGACACACAGACACACAGACTCACAGACACACCGACACACAGACACACAGACACACAGACACACAGACACACAGACAGACACAGCCACACAGACACACAGACACAGACACACAGACACACAGACACACAGACCCACAGACACACAGACACACAGACAAACAGACACACTGACACAGACACACAGGCACAAAGACACACAGACACAGATACTCAGGCACACAGACACACATACACACAGAGACACACATTTAGACACACAGACACACCGACTCATGGACACACATACACTCAGACACTCAGACACAGAGACGCACAGACGCACATACACGCAGACTCACAGAGACGCACCACACACAGACACACAGACACACATACACACAGACACACAGACACACAGACACACAGACACACAGACACACAGACACACAGACATACAGACACACAGACACACAGACACACAGGCACACAGACACACAGACACACAGACACACAGGTACACAGGTACACAGACACACAGGTACACAGGTACACAGGTACACAGGTACGCAGGTACTCAGGTATACAGGTACACAGGTACACAGGTACACAGGTACACAGGTATACTGGCACAGACACACAGACACACAGACACACAGACACACAGACCACAGCACACAACACACGCACACCACACCACACACACACCACACCACACGCACACGCACACCACACGCACACGCACACATGCACGCACACGCGACACGCACACGCCACACACACACACACCACACACTGCAACAACACACCACATCAACGCACACACACCAACCACACGACACACACGACGCACAGAACACACACACGACGACATTCACGGACACGGACGACGGACAAGCACACGCACACCACACGCACGCACCACGACACACACAGCTACACACATTCGCACACCCGACACCACACGCACACGCAAACAGCACAACACAGCACAGTCAACACAGTTCACACGCACAGCACACGCACACGCACACGCACACGTCAGCACGCACACGCACACGCACACGCACACGCACACGCAACACGCACACGCATTCGCACACGCACACGCACACGCACACGCACACGCTCACGCACACGCACTCGCACACGCACACGCACACGAGCATGTGCACGTGCACGCGGATACGCACACGCACACGCCCACACACACACTCACTCACTCATATATATATATATATATATATATATATATATATATATATATATATATACGTTAATACGATGTGATGGCAAGAACAAAAACCGAAGACATTTTATAGGATCGATGGCTGGATGGAATATGTCACAATTACAAGTACGCACCCACGGACACTATCACATGCTTACACAATTGTTCGCGCACACGCGCGTATGCACACACGCACCGCGTAAATAAGCTATCTATAAAATAAGGATATGGTTCGTTAAAACAGTTTTATATGCGTACATCAATATGTAGAACAACTAACCTCCTGTCATTTGTTTAAGTTTTGAATTTCCTGACGCTGTCATCAAAAACTCGACAAAATTATTTTCTAACCCGTCTGTAAATGCTCCTTTTGCCCATAATGGGAGTTCTAGTCCAAGTTCTCTCTGTAAATTAATTTGATAGTTACAGCTGAAGAACAAATCATCAGAGCACCTGAATAACAAGTTTATCCACCATTTCTGTAAGCATCCGTAGAGGGTCAATGTTCCACTCTGTCTTTTGTTTTAAATAATCAAAAGATGCAAATGTAGTTCTTAAAAAAGCCGAACCTTCAGGTGTACGCAAGTACTCTTTGTAAAGGTTACGGTAGGTGGTGCAATTATTGTTAAGTGGTGTATATAGCAACTACAAAATACTTGACGTATCAGATGGTAACAAATTTTGTATCTTACTTTATCATGTTTATCTAAGTACTCAAAAATTACTGGTTGCCAGTTTATGTTTAGATTCCATTCCAATAATGTACCTTTTGGTGGAAATAAACCTGCTAAAACCACAGATAATGTCATAAATGTTCGAATTGTTGGTGTTGTTACAGCAGAGATTAAATCTGGATTATATCTATCGTCTAAAAAGTTCTTATACCGCTTTTGTAACCACAATCCCAGTTCATAGGCTGATCTTTTTCCAGTCTAAAAATCCACTAATAAATTATTGTTTTAAACACTTTCCTAATGTTACGCTTGTTAAACTTCCAAAACCGTAGGGAAAATAATTTTCGTCCTTATTTGGATCAGTTGGAAATGAATAATTACTTAACGGAGTTCTGTTACCATGACGAAATAGCTGAAATTATACGTAAAGATCTAGATTTGTAAAATTGTAAAAAACGCTTACAACGTGGACAAATATTAGACTCTCAGTATTAGCGGCATTAGCGCAGTCGTACAAGGTTATTGAAAATAAGATTGGTAAAAACCATATTACTAACAAAATCATTGCTCGCCTTTAAAAATTGTTTACTACTAACTGATGTGATAATTAATAGTAAAATAGTCTTTTACTAAGCTTACTAAAAAACAATTGACCGTGAAACGGTATAACTTTAACTATCTTACATCATTTAATTGATATAAGCAATCTGAAACCTTAAAAAAACTACCTTAACCAACACTTTGGTATTGTTTTTAAATTAGAAATTGCGTCGTGTTGTCCTTCATTAAAAATGCAAAAGTTGTGGTATAAGATTTAAATGATTATGTGTATTTGTATTTTACTATACAGGGTGTTGACGGTCAGGTGCGAAACAGGGATTTAACATGATATTTCAGTTTTATGCGATTTGCTGCTCAGCTATTAATTTTATGACAAACACTGTAATGTGTAAAGTTGTGCAGAATTAAATGTTGCATACAGCACTGTTTCTACATTTTTAATAAAATTTTTGGTTTCTTCTTAATTAAAAATTTTTTTGTAAATTAGTTGCAATAGCTTTCTGTTTCTCATAAATTTATAAACTTCAATCACCAAACTAACTTATTATTTAAAATTAAACAAACATATTCACTAATATTAATAGAACATTTATTTTTCAGAGTGTAATAGTTACAGAGCGAATGAACATAAAAGGAATTATTGTAACAAAATAACTTAGAAAATAATTCACAGTTTACCATAGATTTTCGAATAATCCAACGCTCTCAGCAAGCCAGTACCCAAGACTATTGTAAAATAAAGCTCTTACAATAGCTAAAATTTTGCTTTCAAGATGTCTCTACAAAAAAATCATAAGGAGTGAGGTCCAGAGATCTCGCAGGACAATTTATTTTCCCCCTCGACCAATCCACCTATTAGGAAAGAGAAAGTCCAATTATTCCGTAACATTTAGCCCCAAATGAGCCGGGCATCCATCCTGCTGGAACCAGATATCCTTATCTGGACGAGCTGCATCTTCCAAAGCACGATCCACATTATTCTCAGTGGAAGTTGCAAATAGATATCTGAATTCACATTTCCTACTATTTCTGGCCCATGCAAAAGTATTTTGAACGTTTGGTTCATTATTTAAAGTAAAATACATTTATTCGTAAAAGAAATAGATGAAATTAAGTCCCGGCCACGATTTGCTTTCTCTTGCATAATTTCACAAAAAGCGTTTCATGATTCAAAATCCATTGGAAAAAGTTCTTGGTGGGTGAGGAAACTTGTAGGATTTATAATCATACTGTTCAACAGTGCAAACCGCACTCTGACGCAATACGCCTGATGCTATATGAAGAATTTTGATGTATCATAGCCAGTACCATTTCTTCATTCACTTCGTTGTAACGTCTTCTATTATTAATATTATTGCCTCCATTGCCTTCATTCACAGCTATACTAGCTGTATTCTCAAATTTGTGAACAAATTTCGAAATCGTTGATATAATAGGGATTGGCTTGTTTTCATATTTTACGGAAAATGAATCTCTTACCCTTCTGGTAACTATTACCAGCATAATAACATTTAATAATGAAGACATGTTCTTCGTTCTTATAAACATCCATTATTATTACTTTTTGACATAAATATTTTACAGAATATAGCTACTGGTAAGAAGTTAAAAAATTTTAAATCTGAAAATTGTGAGAAAATTGAAGACTTAATAAAATTTTAGAAACCGGTTTGGTATGCAACATTTATTTCTTAACAACTTTACACCCTAGAGTTTGTCACGTGTCTAACCTACCACGTCACATAAAATTGAAAGAGGTTAGTTATCTCGACTAGCAACTCAGTCAAACGGTCCTGAGACCACCGAGAACTTGGATAGCGTGGGTGTTTGAAGCGTTGATCAAGAGTAAATAGATGGTTACGTTAGTTAGAAAGCAAGCACAACAATTGTAGTCAGAAAGATAGGGAGAACAGACAAGAAATAGGCGCCACAAGCTTTAAAGAAAGAAAAAGGTAAATTATTGTTTGTTGATAGAAAAACCCTGTAAAGATTGAACTAGGGAAGCAACAGGACTATCAAATAAACGACAGTTCCCTCAGTAAGCGGAATTTATTTATAAATTTCCAAACAACATAAAACTAGACAGCTGATATAATTTACTCTTATATTTATTATAATGGGACGTTGATTACGATTCCGCCAAGGATTACACAATTTAATGTTTTATTTTTACACACACTGCATTTGTAATTTGATTAACTTTCCCAGGACTAGGCAAATTGTGCATGCATACCGAACATGCAATTTTCCCAAAAAATAGTGCTAAATATGAATTTATTCTAATGTCACCATATGAAATATTAAAACTTCGTAAGTAAACATAGATTCCAATATTAATACTGACGACGGCAAGTCGCGATATTCTATTTGTAATAACAACTTTATAAATTTATATCTCAATAAACGAACGTAATACTTGCCTTTCGTTCCACAATATCAAAGCACACCACCCCTAATAATCACAGCTTCAGCTATCTATATAACCGGAGAAGCTTATTCAGTGTACTAAATGAACCCTAGCATGCATGTAGGTACGAGCAACTAATCAACTAAAATTAGATCCCAATGATCTGAACGTTCTTATTCACAATGACAGAAAATTTGTACTTAAAACTAACAAACATAATTTAAAATTACACGGTGTCCCGCGCTAACGTTTGACGCAACACATAAATAATACGAAAGATACAACCAGTACAAAAAAATGCTTTGAGTTTCTGCTACTGAGTACGGTAACGTAAATAGTAGTTAAAATCGTACCAAAGATGATACTCAATGCTAACACAACACTAGGTGTTTTATGTAACATTTCAGTAATAATGACTCTAAATCTGGTTATAATATGTGCACAAAATACTATCTAACAGTTTGATCAAATTATAACAGTTCTACGTTAGTGGAATCTTTATGAAAGTTAAATGGATTCGGATGTCAATGTCGCAAAGAAATTGCAACTAAGGTAAAAAGTTCATTACAAAATAATTAATATGGTTAATTTAAACGCACTTTCTCTCTTGTAGAGGTTCTAGTGATCTCTGAAGAAGGCAGCTTATAACGTATCATGGGTTGGGAAGCAAAATCAGCAATATAATGTTCGTTAGTACATGCGATAATGGAATAGTCTGACCTGGTGTTGACGAATACTTGAACCGTGGGTTTGTGCAGCTGTGAAAGTTACGAGTTGTCGGTAACCCGCAGACAGTTAGATTCCATCATTCTAATTTCCAGTGACGACACAAAGGTACTTGAGAACATCGCAGTAAAACCAAAAGCGAATCGAAAAGGTACACGAGGTATATTCTCAAGACACGAAACTCATTCAACGAATACTTAAAGAATCTTCAACGAGTACGTAAAGAAAAAAGGATAGAAATACGGTAAGGTATATTACAGCAATTTATCCAAAAAACGTTGTTTTACCTCTGTAGATCGAAGACGAGCTCCAGGTAATGGTTTAACACAATCTGATTAAATTGTAATTCTTTTAAAAAAACAGTATTAGTTTATCATATTTTAATCCTGAAAGAGAGATCTTAATTACAACTAGGTAGATGAAGTCGAGCTAACTTATCACTGTGTGTGCAAGTGACATTTTTCTACATCCGCATCAATAGCTATTATATTACATTACAATGTAAAGAAAACTTGTATATAAAAATTTCTCTATAAAAATGATGGTAAACATCAACCAAATAGTAAAAAGGGATTTTCTCTCGAGAAGAAATTTTCATCCCAAATTTTCAGGTCAAAAATCATTTGTTACCAAAATCACATTTTATACGTATGTCAATAAAGCATTTTATTTGTAAGATATACTTATTTACTATTACCACCATCTTGTAGTAATTCAGCAAAGTAACAGATCTCTTTAAAATGTATGAATTTGAAACAGGAACCCACGTACATCCCATAGGTGGTACTAGTAGGTCTATTTCAAACTGTTCTATAGAGTAAATGGTAAGTAGATACAGAATATTTAGACAAATTATTTTAGCGAAATAAGGAACGAGTACTCATTATATAACAATCCGTAAATATTCAATCCACGGATAATTTTTCAGAACAGTGCTCAAAGAGAATTATAATATCGACACGAAAAATCCGATATCGGTGTTTTGGCGGTTACAAGTTTCTGTCGTAAAGTGAACAGGAAAGAAGGGAATCGTAAAAAACTGCAATCCTATGTTGAATCCCAATGTTCGTACCTGACCGTCAACACCCTGTATAAGTGTAGAAAACTATTACCTAAATATAAAGATAGAATATTAAATTAACAGGAAGATTCAAGATCAAAACTCTTCAAAGATAAACTTTTGGCGGGAAATTTAAATATATGGAGCTCTTCAAGGTCAAAACTTCAAGGTCAAAATTTAAATCCAAAAGTAGAAATTTCAAAGGAAACTGAAAGTAGGACAAGGTGCGTATTTAACAAGTTTAAACATGTTGTGATAGATAATCAAGCCAAAGACACATTTTTCTTATACAAACCGCAGCAAGGCGTGTTGAGATCAGTTAGTTAGCAACTTGTAATTGTTAAACATGGAATTAGCAGGGTTCAATCAAAGCACCTATAGCAAACTCTTTAAAAATGTGTGTAACATCACGATATCGAAAAGGTATAAAGCGATTAATGTGGCAGTAATTAATACTAAGTATGGTTAACGTATAGTGATGGAAACAGTTGATTTTGAATGTGTATTACCTCAGCGCTCTTATGATTATTTCAAATCAGAAGAAACTCGAATTGAGGAATTTAAAACGTTACTAAACATGAAGGATGTGTTCATAAGTAGTTTGGGTGCAGCCGGGAAAACAACGAATTTTTGATTAAAGCATATGACACAATTTTGAAAACTGTTTTGAGAGAAAACTACAACTGTTCTTCTTGCACATCCAATGCTTATGGTCTAGAAGAAATATTCAATTTAAAGGATATAATAAGCTATAGATTGAAATTTCTTGAATCCTACAATCTGGTGTGTTTTTATGAAAAGTTCATATAATTCATACGACTACCGTCGTTTTCGTGAGAAAGCATTCCATGGTAGTGTAGATGACATTTATAAAGGCATTGAAGATGTTATAAATGCGAAGTATAATATTAATTCACATAACACTGTACGCTTAATGGAAGTATTTCATTATCTTCCTGCTTATCGAATGTATATCATTTACTAAATAAGGAAACATTAATCAGTATTGTTTGTTTTTGTGATCTCGATTTAGGTATGAATACCCTGCCTTATCCATGTAGGTTAACAATGTTAGGTAAGAATCTAAAGACTGCAGGTGGTTTAGTGAATACTCTAATCAATAAACTTCCTGTTGAATTGCATTTACCTGGTTACCAGTATTGCGGTCCTGGTACCAAATAAGGGAAACGACCCGCACGCGGTGACTTCGGTATTAATCAATTAGATGCTCAGTGCAAACTTCATCGTGTGAGTTAGAGAGATTGCCGAGATTTAGAAAGTAAACATAAAGCAGATCACATAGAAGAGAAAGTTTGGGAACGCTTTGAATCATCAGACGCAACCTTAGGTGAACGAACTGCAGCTTTAGCAGTCAGTACCACCAGGAAAGTAAAGAGAGAATTTATTGCATTTACGAAAAACAACAGCTAAAGAAATTAAGCCCAATAGAAATTTCGCAGACCCAATAAAATCAGTGCTTTCAATGACGAAAACGTGTGGTAAACAGTTTAGGAGGAAAGAAAAGCATTAAAGTTCCTGGAGTAATTCCCCTATCTAAACTAGGAGGTTTTTTTTTACCATTTTTTAGTCCGTTATTCGCAGGATTATCAGCAATCGGTGCTTTAGCTGGCGGCGCACGGAGAATTGTTAAAGTAGCCAATGAAGCTAAAAATGTCAAAAAATCGCAAGAAGAGGAATCGCGCCATAGTCGGATGATAAAATCTATCGCTATAGGCTACGTGAATAAGAAAGGCGGCGCACTTTAACTAAAACCATACAAATCTGGTGGCCGTGCGTTGTACTTAACCGTTTCCAAAACACTGAATAGACCACCCGCAAGACCGTTAACAGATATTGATTTAAAGAAATATATCAAAAATGTACCCTACTTTAGGGATATTTTTATGAGAGATAGCATGCCCAAAGTACCTTGGAAAAATGAATCTGGAATTATTAATCCAGTAGCCAAAGCGGGTCAGGTACGCATTGGGTCTGCTACAAAAAGCGAGGCAAAACGGTACGTTATTACGATGGTTTTGGTGATCTTCGACCATCAACCGCAGTTGTTAACTACTTTACATTACATTAAAGTTCCTGGAGTAATTCCCCTACCTAAACTAGGAGGGTTTTTTACCATTTTTTAGTCCGTTATTCGCAGGATTATCAGCAATTGGTGATTTAGCTGGCGGCGCACGGAGAATTGATAAAGTAGTCAATGAAGCTAAAAATGTCAATAAATTGCAAGAAGAGGAATCGAGCCATTATCGGATGATAAAATCTATCGCTGTAGGCTACGTGAATAAGAAAGGCTTAGCACTTTATCTAGAACCATACAAATGTGGTAACCTTTTCCAAAACACTGAATAGACCACCCGCAAGACCGTTAACAGATATTGATTTAAAGAAATACATAAAAAATGTACCCTACTTTAGGGATATTTTTATGAGAGATAGCATGCCTAAAGTACCATGGAAAAATGAATCTGGAATTATTAATCCAGGTAGCCAAAGTGGGTCAGGTACGCATTGGGTCTGCTACAAAAAGCGAGGCAAAAAGGTACGTTATTACGATGGTTTTGGTGATCTTCGACCATCAACCGCAGTTATTAACTACTTTCGGGGATGTAAAATTTATTATAATTATAACCAAGGTGAAGAATTTAATACTATTATTTGCGGACACATGTGTTTACAATTTTTACATAAATAATCGATACATTCTCAAATTTTTTCAGTTATGTCAATAACATTCACTTTAGAAGGTGTTGGTAACACAGTTAGCAACAACTTCTATCCACCGATAGAATTAGATTTGGGGAAGAAATATGTTATCGGATTGATTGGAATTTGCGGTTGCAACAGCATTAGAAACATTTATACAGGCAACGATAGATTTTACTTTAGAACAAACCTATCTCATTTGCAAGTGATTAATATTCCACACGGTAATGAGAAATTAGTGATTATCTAAAATATAAAATACCCCAGAAAGATTTGTATCATTAAGGTCAACAACAATACACTTAAATGTGAGATAAACAGTTCATTTGAAATCGATTTTACTAAAGAAAGTAGCATTTGTCGAATGCTAGTGTTTGAGTCTAAAATATTAGAACCAAATACCTTACATACGTCTGCGTTAGACACCCAAATACTTAAACACGCTAATCTACACGTAGATTGCAACACTATAAAGGAATGTTATCGAAACAGGAAACCTGTAAAAGTGTTATATGGGATTGACGGTTCAGTCCCACCAGGTTACCGTCTAGATAAAACTCCCAGCAATACCAGTAGTAATCTAGTGGGGGTTCTAAATCAACTTACGGCGAGAGACAGAATGCGTTTCGCAACCTACGTTTGACGGAGGAATGTAAATTTGAAAAATATTCACTGCAAGGTCACGGGTTCAATGTCACTCGCCCTCTGGTGATGGGGAATCAAAATTTCAAGGTCTAACTTTTTCGGGTAATTTTAAGCTCTTCAAGGTATATAATGCCAAGGTCAAAAATTTGAAATCTAAAAATAGAATTTTAAGGTCATCACATCACAATTTTTAGAAATCTAAAAATGGAATCAGTTCATGGAAGCGGGAAGTTTTATTCCAAGGTTTGTGGTTTTAAGGATGCAGATTTATAAATAAAAGACTTCCTTGGTTACGCATTATTCAGTAAATCGTAACCTTTTTAGTGGAAAAAATGACCAAACTAGTAGTACGCATGATACGAAGAGAAAAAAAAAGAAAAAGTATTAATTATAGACGACCGAGAAGGGGTAAGAACAATGAATAAAGAATTGAAACTAGACATAACTTTGTATTAAATGAAGGAGGTTCAAGTTAGCACGAAAGTACAATAAACATGTGTAACTTGCAATCTTTTGCGTAGATATACGATGTTCATAAGAAATTGTGTTTAGAAGATAATAAGCATGAAGGGCGAGATGGAACTTTAGGGATAATTAAATGGTAATATAAATTGTTAATTGTGATATGTACTTAGGAAAGAATGTGTCTAGAAGAAAAGTATTCAACAGAAAGTGAAATGTAAATCTAATGAAGGCGCTTCCAAAACAAATAAATTGTTTTAACGTGTCTTGCATTAACAAAGAATTAAGATTGTAACGGAAAAAAAAGTTTGTAATTTTCAAATGCATTGTCCATAAAGTTAGGTATGACGTGTAATTTTATATTTTACCTTAAATAAAATAAGTGTTCTAGAATCATAAGCAATAGTGTAAGTAGTGTTGCATAAATGTATGGCGTGCACTTGAACATTATGCATTGAAGAGAAATAATATATGCGTAGGTGTCGAATGATAGGAAGAAAAGTGAAAGACATACGTGCTAACAAACGAAAAAAAGCAAAACACTACCCGACTAGGACTTCTTTTTTGAAGGGAGTAGGGGGGCTTGCAGGGAAGGGTAGTAGATAAGTCCAAAAATGACGCGCTCCTAAATTTTTGAATTTGCCCCTACCCCTACATCAAAATTAAAATTTTTGAAAACATGATTGCGTTTTACGAGTGGCACTTTATCTTTTGCGTTTTTTATTTTACCAAAAATATGTAAACTTGTCCTTAAACTGACTCATTCAAATTTGAAATGCGCTACTTTTTGTTCTTACGCGCACACAAAAAAAAACACAATTTTCTGGAGCATTACAATTTTTAAAATCGATTGGGGGGGGGGGCAAACATTTCCAAATTGCAGCACACAAGAGGTGTGTACTTTAACAACAACGAGGATTAAGTCAATGAGATAATTATACTTTATGCAGGTGTTCAACGCGAAGGTGTCTATTTGTATCACAATGACATGCTTGTATTGCACATTCTTTATTCTAATTTTGCAGGACTTTTAATAATAAAAAGTAAATCATATTTAAAAAATAAACTTGCTTAAAAATTTCAATTTAATTTGTTTTTATATTAATATAAAATTACATAACATTTGATTTGTGATGCAACATGCAGAAACTCGTTTTATTTACAAAATTGCATCACATTCACATAGTTTGTATATCGTTAAATACAATTTTTGAATAGTGTATTATTACTGAGTAATAAATTAAACGTTAGATTTTTCTACAATTTCAATTTTTGTAAATCACAATACGTGGTGCTGACAAAATAACGTTAACAAATACTGCGGACAGCTTTTGTTTGTTTATTATTGCAATAAATAAATGTCATTTTAGAATACTCTCTCTCTCTCTCTCTCTCTCTCTCTCTCTCTCTCTCTCTCTCTCTCTCGCTCTGCATAGGAAAGAGTATTTTTCGTAATTTGCTTCAATTTTGATTCTTTAATAGACATACTAAGAAACGCGAGGTCGTCATCTCCGATGTCATTACAGCCATTAATTCTGGGAAATATTTTACGAACATTTTTAGGTTGCCAAAGCTTGATCCGGAGTGATAAAATGCGTCAAAAACAGGATGGGTCCAGTGGAAAACTTTACTGTGAACAAATTTGCGACCATATTTTTGTCAATTTCACGTATTTCAGGAAGTGTCCATGCAAGGTTATCTGATTATTAATTCCTTTATTAATTAATTCCTTAAAAAAACATAGCTCCACTTCCTTTAGCTGTGGGTGATGATGATGGCAAGGGTTTGATTATTTGTGTATACGTTTTGCTGCGGTTTCCTCGGATTTGTCCACTTACGTCATAATCTCGCCTTCGAACACTCGTAGCTTCTGAAATACTTTTATAACGTTTTCTATCTTTTAAATTTACTAGATTGGAATTGGGCTTATTCATAATAAGCAGATCACATAAACCTGGAGTCCTTTTATACGTGATTCCATTAATAATCATATCGTTTTCTTTAATTGTAACGAGGGTATACCAATTGTCCATTTATCTGTTTTGGTATCATAGTGGACTCCATAGTCCATAAGTGTGATCAATAGCACCTTCAGGATCCGTAATAATACGTTCTACGTATATACGACGTAATGCATTGTACTGGTCGAGAAATTCTTCTGAGATGGGTTCATTACGTGTAGTAGAATCATCTGTGATACTAGGAGATTCTTCTTCCTTTGTATTAACCTCTCTTATAATATATGTATCTAGGGAAGTAGCGTGATTTCTTGGAAATATGAATTGGGGGTGGTTTTTTGGGTTTGACGTCATGGGCTCCTTTTACGTGGTTTTTCATCTGGATCGACTTTATCCACTACCTCAGGTTCTATTAGGGGCTTATAGGTACTTTCAAATGTTCTTCATTATCAATGTGAGCAGTTTTAATACTATTATACTTCTTCTGTACTATTTTACGAGCTTGAATAATTTGTTTCTTTAACGTTATCTCCTTGTAATCCTTTGTAGCAAAACGGGTTTCATGCTTATAGTGGGGCTTATATGATCCTCATACATATGTTTTAGGTTTACTACATCTTGCTCAAATAATATAATTTGATTCGCATTATCGCGAACGAATTGCTTTGGAATTTTACTGTCAGTTTACCGAAACAGTCAATATCATTATGCCTACCCATAGAAAAATATGTCCTTATGTTATTTTGCTTTTCACAAACGATATCATTGAAGATAAAAATAGAGTTTGATTTGAACTGAAGGTAAAGTAACCTGTACCCTTCATTGGAAGTAAGATTTCCTGTAAAAGTTTGTACTTGTTTTGACTCAATGACTTATAGTATACGTACACATGTTTAAATTTTACACCATTCTTCTCAGTAAGCAGACTGATCCTTGTGTTTGTTTTACCACAATTGGAGGAGCCGCATATAATACCATGTATACTATTAGGAAGTAAATCACCATGATTTGTAGTACCAGAATTTTCATCTGTGTCAAACTTTTGAATTGGAAGTTTTTGTTTCTGAGTAACTACTTTCATTGTTAGTGGATGAAATAAAACTAAAAGAAAAATTACATTTTTATTTACATATTAGACAGAGTGATACAATAATTATAATTTTTTTACTTCAGCGCTGAGTGGGCTGTGCTCCACAATAACGTAATGGAGAATAAGACCATGGACAATGATTACATTATGGAAAGGTGCTAGAGGTTCCATTCCCAATTTGATATCTACTGTTGAGTTTTTTATAAATTCATTTTGTTTAGAGCAGTCCATTACAAACATTGGACACGATTTTAATTGGGAATAGTTGAATAATGCAACTTTATCATCTCCATCATAGTAATCACATCGGAATTTCAAAAAAATTGATCTAAATTTCCGGCCCTTGCCGACTTTGTGTACCTTTTACCTTGTTGTAATGTAACAATTATCCAATATGGTTTTTCCAGTTGCGTTGACGTTTTTATTGGCCATGTTGAGGTTGCTTGTTTTAAAGCAGGTAATTCATGTAACTCCCATTGACGAAATGGAACAGGAATAATATCACTTTTATTGATTCCTTGATACAAGTTAAGTTTTGCAGCATCACTAAGTGCGTCAATGCCACCATAGTAGCAGTCTGTATCGCATCTAGATCGAACTAAAATCAACTCTTGGCGCATATTCACGGCTACTTGACGATAATCCTCCATTATTCCTTCAATGGTATGCATAACGCAAAACATTTTTCTCCATTTTGCTCATCGAATTCTACTTGTAATGGTTTTTCATTCTCCGGTGACCACCCCAAATGGCTTAGTGCTTTGATATTGCTTGTCGTATAAGAAATATATCCCTTAAGTGTAGATGTTATGCCAGGTTTTGTGCAAACGTCCACTCTTTGACCACCTAACTCATAACGAATTCTTTCGAACAGAAAGTTGGGAAAATTATTGGTTATTGCATGATTTTCTATCATTTTCTTTTTTGAGCTCAAGCTTGCCGTCTACGTACACAAAACTATAGTAGGTAGCTGTAGTTAGTCCATATTTAGAAGATTGAGAAGATAAGTGTGAATATCTGATATAATTAAAGTGTCATCAAATGTACGTTCTGAAAGACGTTTAATGATTCGGCCATTGTCGCTGAGAACGTTTAAACCAATTGAGGTTAAAAAGTATTTCGCTGCAGATGTTAACCGCAATGAAGGTTGATTACTAGCTAAGGACTTACTGTAGGGATGATGTCTTTTATATGAATTTTTGAAAGATGGAATTAATCCTTGATTAATTCTTACTTTAATTAATTACTAATTTTTGTCTGCGTTTACTTCTAAACATTGAGTATTTCTGGGAGTTTTAGCTAGGCGATAACCTAGAGGAACAGAAATGCCAATCTCATATAACTTTTTTCAGGTTTCCGGTTTCGATAAGATCCTTTTATAATGTTGCATTCTACGTATAGATTAGTGTCTTTAAGTATTTGGATGTCTAACGCAGACGTATGTAAAATATTTACTTCTAATATTTTAGACCCAAACCCTAGCATGCGATCAATGCTACTTTCTTTAGTAAAATCGATCTCAAATGAACTGTTTAACTCACATTTAAGTGTACCGTATCCAATTTTTACATATTTTGCATAATGAGTATCGTTCGATAGTTTATAATAAATGCAATCAATCAAGTATTAATTAGGTGCATGTTTATATACTTCTGATAAATCGTCCTTATGTTGAAAAGATGGGTGGTTTGCGTTAGAAGAATAACCTTCATCTTGTTTCTCCTCATTTTTATTTCTACTACCACCACTACCATTACTATTCTGACAGCACCAATACCATAATGTTAAATTATTATTCATACAGTCACAACAACTATGTGGGGTACCCTTATATAAGGTGAAATTCTGTGTTTGTATCGCTCCAGAAGTGATTTTACTGCTGCTTCTATTATAATTAGAAAACTACTTTACTTTCTCACAATTGCACTACAACTAAACACCGTTTAAGGAATGATTCTAGTTAAAGCATGCGTAATTTACATAGTTTGGGGTTGTAGCACTACTACTATTAAAAATAAACTGGTATGTTTGTTGTGTTTCTGTCTGCACCCAAACTACTTATGAACACATCCTTCATGTTTAGCAACGTTTTAAATTCTTCAATTCGTGGTTCTTTTTTGAAATACTGAGAAAGGCGCTGAGGTAAAACACATTTAAAATCATCCGTTTCCATTACTATACGTTCACCGTATTAATTACGGCCACATTCATGACTTTATACCCGCCCTCTACAAGCCTACCCAAAATTAGGGGCAGAATCTTAGTTCTCATACCAAAAAAACCCCATAGAGCGAGTTTCATTTAAATATCAAAAAACTTCTCAAGCAATAAGGAAAAATATAAAATTTTGACACCCTGTATATTTTTACCTATCAATATTTGGACTAAGGTATGTTCGGTTAAATCGATATATTTTGGGCTCTAGTATCTCCAGTTTCGAGATTTTCCATCCTTTTACAGACACCCTGTATAAGATACAATACAATAATTTTTGACCTTGAAAATTCTATTTTTAGAAATTCTATGAATTGTAATACGATGACCTTTAAAATTCTACTCTTAGATTTCAAATTTTTGTTTTTTTATTTCACATCAGCAGAGGGCGAGTTATCTTGATCATGTGACTTTGCCCTTGACATTTTTAAAATTTACATTCCCCCGCCAAACGTAGATTTAAACCCCTCATTATGTCTGTCGTCGGAAATTAATTTAGAACCCCTGCTATATCACTACTGATACTCAATATTTAGAAGTAAACACCGACATTATTAGTAATATAACAATTAACTTGACTAGTCAAAAGGGTGAAACAGTAGACTTTGGTGAAAGTGAACCATTCATAATACGCCTAGAACTAAAAGAACATGGGTCCGTGAATTAATCAAGGATCAATTCCATCTTCCCAAAAACCAAATACAAGACATCATCCCTACAGTAAGACCTTTATTCGTCATCAATCTTTATTGCGTTAAATATCTGCAGAGAAATACTTTTTAACCTCAATTGGTTTAAAAGTTCTCAGGCAATGGCCGAATCATTTCAAAATGTACATTTTGATGATACTATAATTATATCAGATATTCACGCTTATCTTCCATATGGATCTACTAAATATGGACCTTCTGAAGAAATACGCATCTTAATTCAAGGTCAAGATCTAATTATGTATATTTACGATAGTTTTCTGTACATAGAAGGTAAGCTTGAGCTCAAAAACTTAACCAACTTAACCAATAATTTTCCCAACCTTCTTTCCGAAGAAATTCGTTATGAGTGAGGTGGTCAAAGAGTGGAAGTTTGCAAAAATCCTGGTATAACAACTACACTTAAGGGATATACTTCTTATACGGAAAGCAAGAACAAAGCACTAAGCGATTTGGGGTCACCAAAGGATGAAGGACCATTACAAGTAGAATTCGATGAGCAAAATGGAGAACAGTATTTTGCCTTATGCGTACCATTGAGGGAATAATGGAGGATTATCGTCAAGTAATCGTGAATATGCCTCAAGAGTTGGTTTTTACGCGATCTAGAAGCAATACAAACTGCCACTATGTTGACGTTGATGCAGCAACAACCTTAAATGAAACTCAATGAAAACTTATCACTTAGTGAGGCTGCGAAACTTAACTTGTTTAAAGGAATCAGTAAAAATCCTATTATTACTGTTCCATTTTGTCAATGAGAGTTATGTGAATTACCTGCTTTAAAGCAAGTAACCTCAGACATATGGCTATTAGGAACGTCAACGCATTGTAAAAACCACGTTGGATAATTCTCGCATTCCAACAAGGTAAAAGGAACACAAAGTCGACAAGGGCAGTAAATTTTGATTACATTAACATCAGAAACCTTAAAGTACATCTGAATTCTGAGTATTATCTATATGAATCAATCCATTTGAACTTCGGTACTAACCAATACATACTTGCCTATCACAATTTTTTGAAATTCCGATGTGATGGCGAAGATAATAAAGAAGCATTATTCAACTATCACAAATTCAACTGATGTCCAGTATTTGTAATGGACTGATCTAAACGAAATGAATCCTTAAAAAACTGAACAGTAGGCATCAAATCGGAAATGGAATCTCTAACACCGAATCGTAGCATTATTTCATCCGCTAACGATGAAAGTAGTTACTCAGAATCCAAAACATGGTGATTTACTTCCTAATAGTATACGTGGTATTATATGCGCTCCCCAAACTTCGGCAAAACAAACACAATGATTAGTTTCCTTACTGAGAAAAATGGATTGAAATTTAAACATGTGTACGTATACTCTAAGTCATGGAATCAAAACAATTGCAAACCTTTACAGGAAATATTACTTCCAATGAAGGATATAGGTTATTTTACCTTCAGTGATAATCAAGATGTAATTGATCCTAGTTGTGCAAAATCAAACTCTATTTTTATCTTCGATGATATCGCTTGTGAAAAGACAAATAATATAAGGGCTTATTTTTCTATGGGTAGGCTTAATGATATTGATTGTTTCTATTTGGGTCAAACTTACAATAAAATTCCAAAGCAATTAAGTCGTGATAATGCGAATCTAATTATAATATTTGAGCAAGCTGAAGTAAACCTTTTAAAACATGTGTATGAGTATCATATGAGGTCCCAGTATAAGCATGAAATTGTTTCGGGATATGTGTTCAAAGTGTTGGGTAGACCCGTTTACATGTTTCAAATCCGTCATTTCCTTCGGCACTACATAGAAATAACACGATCTGATTGGCTGCATGGTATTCTCAGACTAGGTGCCGAGGTCGGGGTTGGAAATAACTGCGAAGTGCCGAGATCGTAGAGGGAACTAAATACATTAAATACATATGTAATTTATATATTGTTGCATCATCTCTAGTGCAGACGCCAGGCGATCTTGCACTATTATTATTATTGTTTGATTATACCGCAATAATGGAAAAGTTACTACTTACCTCGTTTCGTAATTTGTGTGTTCACGATAAGTGTATTCGAAGCCATATAAAAAGTGAAGACGACTTGCGCCAATGGGTAGAAGAGTACAATCTATTGAGCAAAACAAACAAACTTGTGGTTAGGCAAGATATAATCATTGCTATTGAAATAATTGGTTTATACAGGGTGCACCAAATTCGGTAGCCCATTAGAACATCACTAACAAAAATATTCGTCAAGTTAGTTAAAGTCTTTTCAGGTTTGCAGTACGCCCGATCTAAACAAAAGCACGTATTCTTTGATAATGTATTCTTTAGACATTGTAAGACCCATATTTTGGAGCAGGTTTCTTTTATGAGTTACCCTTACTAATTACCACTATGTGGATTTCTTTTTAATCTCGGATAGTCAGGAATTTTTCTTGGGAAGTGGGTTTGTAGACTTATATAACTGTTAAACAATTTCGTACCCAGGTTTAATACATATATTTAAAACAAACTTCTGGAATTATGATAATAATATAACAAAAAATGATATTCTGGTAAAACAAATTAAGTATTCAAATTTTACAAAATGATGGAAAATAAACAAAAATAATTTCTAATACAGCGCCTGGTATTTGGGCAGCCCACCGTACATTAGAGTAATGCTGGTGTCGTTGGAATGTCGGCGATAAATCCTAAGATTTATAATGTTTCCGGACAGGTGTCGCCGGTGTATCTGTGGTCGGTTTGGAAATTTCCTGTAAATCAAGCGCGTTATATGCAGTGTTCAAAAAAATATTAAAATAATTGTGGTTTTGTTTCTTTGTAAACAAATATAATGTGTTCAGGTGAAAATAATACAAGGGTGTGTGTACAACTCAAAAAGGAGGATTACTGTGATTTAGACAGGTAAGTTGATTCTGGATATTATATTTTACATTTAAGACAATGTTTGTTAAATTCGAGGTTAGGGCGTATTTCAAATTTCTATCAAGGACTGGCTCTTTATTACTTATATTTTCTTAAGTAACGTTTTGAAATACGGAACAGGTTAAAGAAAAGCAGGCCCTACACACGATTTGATAATTACACGATTAGTGTTAATACAAATTCGTGTTAGGCGACGGTTGTACGTGATTTGTTTAATTTTTAGGGTTTGTACACACGGACTAAGGGAAAGACTATTTCTAATTAACTATAAATACTATATACAATTTAATAGGTACAAGGGTTATTCAATGTTATGGAATTCGCAATTTAAGGTTTGTAATGGTTCATATGATGCAGGAATATTTTCGACAATGTGTTGTTGAAAATTTGATAAGAGTTCATTCACTACTAAAAGGTAACGTGACCATCGTTTTATTTGTATAAAGAGGATGATTCTTTACACTTTAATTGAATGTGAGTACTTAGTTGCGAAATGGGATTTTATTCTCTAAGAATAATTATCTTAAAGTTTTAATTGTTAAAGCAAGAATAAATTGCTTTAATCTATTTAATGTAATCGATTTCTTATTGTAAAATAGAAATTCTTTTACTTTGAGGTAAAACGTAAAGATTTACTTTTAGTTGTATAAATTTAATATTTTACACAATTCAGGTTTTGTTTTCGGTAATAATTTGGATTTGATGTTCAGGTGTATTTTCGTGATATACAGGGGAGAGAAAATTATAAGTGTTGATAGCCAAGCAGGGAGCTCGAGCTAAATCAACAAATTCTAGAGATTCTATTTATTCAAAGTTGTAACGGATACTTTGAATATATAGAACTATATACAGGAGGTTCAGGATATATTGGGTGTTCGTTTATAATTTCGTTAGTAGCCAAGCCAGTGGGCTCAATAGTCTAAATTAACGAATCTTAGGGATCCTATTTATTCAAAGTTGTAACGGATACTTTGAATATATAGAACTATATACAGGGGTTCAGGATGGGATTTTTAAATTGCCGTTTTTGAGGTTATAGCGCGTGAGTGGGCAACCAGACGTTGCTTAGAGCCCCATTAGCTAGAAGAAGCACTATAATAATCCCGGTGACCGCCGGTGTTAACCAGTCAATCTACCTAAGATCAGTATAATACGCAAAAACCTCTTTGACGTGAATTAATTTCTTAAGGATGGTTTGTTAGTAGGAATTTCTAGGTATTACAACTATTTTCGTAAAAATTGGTTATACTTCGGAGTATTTGAATTCTATTTAATTCAATTGAAATTGCTTTAAGAGCGTGCAGGCGGTTGTGTTCTCGAATTGTGAATTTCCGGTGTAATAAATTATTACAAACGGGCAGGCAGGAGAGTATTTGCAGAGAAGCGTTCTACAAATAGAATTTCAGGTGTAATAATAAATTATTACAAAACAGGCAGGCAGGAGAGTATTTGCAGAGAAGCGTTCTACAAACAGAATTTCAGGTGTAATAATAAATTATTACAAAACAGGCAGGCAGGAGAGTATTTGCAGAGAATCGTTCTACAAATAGATTTTCAGGTGTAATAATAAATTATTACAAACGGACAGGCAGGAGAGAGTGTTTGTAGAGAAGCGTTCTACAAACACAACCCAAAGTAAAAGTTAAAATTTTCGCTTATAAACCTTGCGAATGAGTGGGGTTTTAGGTAGGAAATGTCGCAACGTTTCTGCACATCGTGAAAGTGGGGTACCGGTGCGCACGCAAAAGTGCTGATTATTTACATTTATTTAGAACTGGAATAAAATGAATTATTATTTAAACATTATCTTAATAATTTTTATTAAAATAACAATTTATTTGTCTTACTCAACTCTGGCTCATTACAACATGCGCACTTGTGTGCCCTTGTGCATCGCGTGTCTATTGATTAACCAACAGTGTGATTGTTTTTACGGGCATAAATGAAATTTAAATAAACTTTAGCCATTATAAAAAATGAAAGTAATTTGTAGTATGTATTAATTGTGCCTTATCTCTTAGAATGGTTTAATATGTCATCATACAAATTATAAGAGAGTAGATCGCAAAAGTAGTAAACGAGAACGGCCCAAAAATTGTTCATGTCCTGCAGAAACGCACATTAAAATAAAATGTACCACCAAAGATACTATGAAAAAAGATGCTCATATTAAGGTAGGCATATAGCAAAAGGGTTTAGTCATATGAAATTTTTTTAATATTATTTAACCAACTTGTCTAAAATTTCAACTTAGGGCTTAGGGGTGTTTAATAAAAAAAATTGCTACGCTAAATTGAAAATAGACGATCCAAGAAACTGGGAACTTTGCTGTTTATAAACTGAGTTGTTTCAAAGTTGCGCTTTATGGATGTTAGATTGCAAAAAGTTAAGTTGTTGAAGTTTTTAATTTTGTGGTGTAGTGTTAAAAAGTAATAATTTTGTTTTTATTTCATTATACCTTGTTGATCAATTTTATTTTTTTAAGGATGGATTGCCAGGTCAAATACATTTTAAACAGGAACATAATCACTTACAGACTTCCGAATCATTTTCATAAAAAATATTAAAGAAATATTTGAAGCATATTTTAACCATGGACTAGGGACTTAGAGAAGCAATTAATTTACATGAGAGTAAACTGGAATTGGAATAAGGGGAAAATTCAGTGACTATTGTCTGTGCCTCAACTAATCTACCAAAACATACAGTTTATGATTGGTACCGAAAGTGGAGAACTTCCCATTTAGGGCCAAGAAATGGACCCGGTATTATTGAAGTAAGGGGTTTAAGTGGTTATAATGAGCTTTAATAATAATAAAATGATTTCAGGTTCTTCAACAAAACCATAATGTATATAAAGACCAAGCAATAATAGTAGAAATTCAAGATGAATCATTTGCAATTGTAATAATTACTCTGACAATGCAAAGATCCTACAATTTGACATTTGCTAAAGATATTGCTTTTATGGACAGTACGTCTTCTTGAGACTCGAAAAGACACACAGTGACATTACTGATGACTTTTTATCATATAGGAGCAGTGCCTCTAGCTGTAATTATAACAAAAGGTCAGCGTATAGAGGATTATGTAGCTGGTTGTAATTTACTGAAAGCGTACTGCCAGTAGCATTTTGTTCCCAACAGTATCCGAAAGTAATAATTACAGACGACAACGAATCAGAGAGGCAAGCCATATCTTTGGTTTGACCAGAATTAAAGGCCTTATTATGCCGATTTCATGTTTGTCAGTCTGTATGTAGGTGGCTGTGGGATACGAACAACGACATACTTAAAAAACATAGACAAATTTTATGCAAACTTATTAAGAATATTCTGACAGTAGCATCTGAGTCCAGTGCATTTGAAGATTATTGTCTCTGTATAGGAGGTACTATTGCTCAAGAAATTAATGCGGTAGTTTCGCGTTATCCAAAGTGGAAAACGTATATTTCTAATTAATGGAACAGACGAGAAGATTGGCCGCTGGCATTCAGAAGCTCTTTGAGACATGTACAACAGAGTAACAATTTTAGTGAAGTTAACATTAGACTTTTTAAATACATTGTCTTATTAAGAAATAAAGCCTACAATGCAGTTTGCTTGGTAGATTTACTCTTCACAGGTATGGAGACTTATTTTAAAAGAAGACTTCGCGATTATTCCAATAACAGGAAAGACAGAACAGCCCTACTTTTGTGATCACAGTTGCTGAAATGTTCGTATCTAAAAAAAGAAGACATAGTTAGGTTGGAAGAAAATTGTCACAAAGTGCCGACAATCAAAATATTTAATGGCTACTAGCCTTCGGCGAAGAAATTGTTATGCCGCTTACATTCTATGAATCATTACGAACAGAAATTCCCTCAACATCTGCCTATTCTGATGCACTTATGCCAGATTTACCAGATAACCAAAGAAGCATAGGCATAGAATCACAGTCAACTAGTACTATGTCAAATCCCGAAGAAAATAATACCGATTCTTCTAAGTCGGAATTTACAGAATGTATGACTTTGTTACAGAGTCACCATATATATATATATATATACATATATATATATATATATATATATATATATATATATATATATATACAGGGTGAATCTTATCTAATCCGCCAAAATTAAAGGAGCACTAGAACTTATCATTCTAAGCAAAAAAGTTCAAATGTACATGGGTCCGGAAATGCTTCGTTTCCGAGATACAGGGTGTCAAAGTTGAAAAAAAAATCGCGATTTCTTCAATATTTTTGGACTGTTTCTAAATAATTTCATGAAATTTCGTATACGGGTTTTTTTTTGGGACAGTTGTTATCAAAAGAACATGTTTACTTTTAATATTAATTTCTTTTCTTGTTTTTTAATATTGGATATTTTAGTGCTTCTTACAAGTTTTAAATAAATAAACAATGTGAGTTTTAAATGTGTTTTTCTCAGAAACGGTTGCTCCTAGCGACATTACTAAAATATACCTTTTTTTAGCAGAAAAGATAGGAGAATCGATTTTTCTAGTCCAAAATTGGTATACAGTGTAGCACCAAAAAATTGCAACGATTTAAAGGGGTCGAAATGGTTGCCGCTGGCGCCCTCTAAAAACCACAACTAAATGGACCACAAATTTGAATTTTTCATTTTAAAAAACCATCGTATACGAAATTTCATGAAATTATTTCGAAACAGTCGAAAGATATTGAAGAAAACGCGAT
Source organism: Vesta saturnalis (assembly GCA_036346205.1). Classification (NCBI taxonomy): domain Eukaryota; kingdom Metazoa; phylum Arthropoda; class Insecta; order Coleoptera; family Lampyridae; genus Vesta; species Vesta saturnalis. The sequence goes on from JARFJB010001999.1 coordinate 673,912, forward strand.
TTCTTTTTACAACTTTGACACCTTGTATTTCGGAAACGAAGCATTTCCGGACCCATGTACACATGAACTTTTTTGCTTATAATGACGAGTTCTAGTACTCCTTTAATTTTGGCGGATTAGATAAGATTCACCCTGTATATATATATATATATATATATATATATATATATATATATATATACAATTTTAGTGAAGTTAACATTAGACTTTTTAAAGACATTGTCTTATTAAGAAATAAAGCCTACAGCGCAGTTTGCTTGGTAGATTTACTCTGCACAGGTATGGAGACTTATTTTAAAAGAAGACTTCGCGATTTTTCTGGTATTATGGTGACTCTGTAATAAAGTCACCCATTCTGTAAATTCCGTCTTAGAAGAATCGGTATTATATATATGGCACTTCTTCAAAGATAGTAAATATCTGCATGCAACGCTTAAAGAAAATTTCTACTCGCACAGATTGGGACTCTTATCTAGCTACTGCTGGTAGTTATTTACCTAGAAAACATACATCTAGGGCTGGAATTAAAGTACAACCTACAACATTAAGCCGAACAAAACGTTTTATAGATGGCCGGCCTTCGTGTTTCGAAGGCCGAATGTTTTTCATTAAAACGAAGAAAAATTAAAAAAGCTCGAAATTTACAGTTAAATGTTGACCACAACATCACAAACAATACAGGGCATTAGCCCTGCCGTTTTTCATGTTTTGGTATTTTTTGTGCAATATACCACTTTAATAACTGAATAAAGTTAAGTTAAAGTGTTAAATAAAAATTACTTGAATGTTAAATAAAAATTACTTGTAGGCATTATTTCATAAAATTCCCTTTTTTCAATTCTGTCCTTAGTCTCGGCACTCCGTGGTTATTTCCTACCCCGACCTCGGCACCTAGTCGGAGAACGCCGAACAGCCAATCAGATCGTGTTATTTCTATATGGTGCCGAAGTAAATGACTGACTTGAAACATGCGACCCGTTTGGTTTCGTAGTAATACCTGTTCAGTCAACCCGTTTCGCTACAATGGATAACAAGAAGATGACGTTAAAGAACAAAAGTATTCAGGCTCACAATAACACAGCAGAAGTGTAACAGCATTAAAACTGGTCGCATTGATAATGAAAAAAACATTTGAAAGTACTTATGAGCCCCTAATAGAACCTCTAACTGAAATAGTAAATAAAATCGATCGAACCACGTAAAAGGAGACCATTGATGCTACCCCAAAAAAACCACCCCAATTCATATTTCCAAGAAAGCACGCTACCACCCCCACTAGCCCGCTAGCTCAAGTGGAAAAGACTCAGACTTCACTTCACAGTAGTTAGGTGATTCAACAAAGGGTGCTACTAGCCCACTAGCTCAGCTTCCGTTTTTCCAAAGAAACCTTTCTCCTGGTATTCGTACACCATCTTTCTTTGATACACCCGTCGTAGGGGAGACTAATACTGAGGAACAGGAAGAAGAAGAACATCTTAGTATCACAGGTGAGTCTACTGTCCGTGATGAACCCTCCTCAGAAGACGAATTCATTTAGGCATAGTGACATTGACTGTATCTGTTTGGATCAAGCTTACAGTAAAATTCTAAAGCAATTAATTCGTGATAATGGGAATCTAATTATTTTATTTGAGCAAGCTGAATTAAACCCAAAATATGTGTATGAAGCTCATATAAATTCCACCATAATCCAGAAATTGTATCGGGACATGTGTTCATAGTGACGGGTAGCTCAGTTTGATTTCATGGTCATAAACAAGGCTGCCCAAGTTAATAATGGTCGCTATAGCAAACGGGTTAATGAATATATAATACCTTAAACTACTTTCAGTAGTTTAGTAGCTACTGACCCGTTTAGGTGTTAAAAGCTGTTTAGTGTAGGCAGCTATCTGTTGAGGGTAGACTGATACCTGTTCAGTGAACCCATTTTGCTATAATGGATAATAAGGGGATGATATTAAAGAAAACAGTTATTCAGGCTCGTAAAATAATACAGCAGAAATACAACAGTTTTAAAATTGCTCCCATTGATAGTGAAAGAATATTTGAAAGTACTCTAACCCTAACAGAATCTCTAACTGAAACAGTAAACAAAATCGATCCCAATAAAAAATTAAGACACCTAAAAAGGAATCCATTGACGTTAAACCAAAAAAAACCACCCCTGTTCATATTTCTAGAAAGCATGCTACTATCCCCACTAGCCCGCTAGCTCAAGTTCAAAGGACTCCTGGCTTCACTTCACTGTCATTAGGTGATTCAAGAAAGGGTGCTACTAGTCTACTAACTCAGCTTCCGTTTCTTCAAAGAAACCCTCCTCCAGGCCTACGTACATGATCTTTCCTAGATACATATGTCATAGGAGAGATTAATACAGAGGAAGAAGAAGAATCTCTTAGTATCACAACTAAAGGAGGTAGAGATATGTTTTTTAAGGACTTAACAAACAGACCGATTGTGCTGACAGAATAAAGCGCCTTGTCAGTAACTTCGATATTTAGTCGATTATTTACGTGGGATTGCGCATAATTTTAATTTTTAATATTAGTAAGTAGATATGTAATTGGGTAATTGGGAAGGATATTATCTGTTAAGCATTGTATGATTTACTAGAATAAACTTAAAATAGAATCAAAAACAAAATAATAATGCCTTAGTGATTAACAAAAAGATTCTAACTAACAATAACTTCATAAGTAATTATATTAGAACTAACTTAAAACAGCATCAAAAACAAAAAAAAAAACAAAATAATAATGCCTTAGTGATTAACAAAAAGGTTCTAACTAACAATAACTTCATAAGTAATTATATTAGAACTAACTTAAAACAGCATCAAAAACAAAAAAAAAAATTTCTAAACACGCCAGCAGTTTATGTTGTCAGTCCTAAGCCTGAATAAAGTGTGAAGGGAAGTTGATGCTATTGTTAATAAATGTAATTTTTTGAGATATTTAATGTGCACATTTAGCGAATGTGTACTTTAACCGTAACATATTTTCGACCAAGTGAGTTTCGGTCTACTGCTGCTTCGGTCTAGTGAGGTTTCGGTCTATTGCTTTTCGATCTATTGAGTTCGGTCAAGTGCTTTCGGTCTATTGAGTTCGGTCTACTCGCCGTGAGCGGTCTCAAATGGTAAGGGATAGTATATATACATTAGTCAATTATCTCTATTCAATAAATATCTATTTTTGCAGTCAAAGATCTATAAGCCGTCGTCACTGTGGTGTTTATATTCTAAATTGAAATAGATGTTCAAGTATTATGTCATGTGTTTGCTGTCAATCATGCTGCTTAGCAACAATGACATTTCCGTGCTATAAAGACCACATTACGCCCGCATTTGGGGGCGTATAAAGAACATTATGGTGGCAAAATAAAATAATAGATATTTATGTATTAAGGGCATAATCAGAAGATTATGGCTCGAGGGAATGTTAAAAGCCCGACGCGAATCGGAGGGCTTTTATATTCCTGAGAGCCATAATCTACAATTATGTCCGTGGTACATACAATGTTTTATTTTATTTTGCACCATGAAACTGGAACAAAATTTTAAAAAGATTCAGTATTTTCGGTAAGTTTTTAAATGCAAATGCAGTGAAATAAAGTCGACAGTAGGCTAATTTGTTGTTACTAAGATACTGTGATATTGCTAAATTGTTGCTAAGGTACTGTTTGTTTGTAAATAATTTGCATTGTGAAATGGAAGGTAAAAACGCAAAAACTTATTCACAAGAAATTTTAGATGAATTTGAATAAGTTTTATCACTATTATTTTTATTAATAAAGGTTGTATAGTAAGGTTGTTGTTTCAATAATTCTTTCAACTTACGTGACATATCATGTCATGTGTTTGCTGTCAATCATGCTACTTAGCAACAATGACATTTCCGTGCTATAAAGACCACATTATGCCCGCATTTGGGGGCGTATAAAGAACATTATGGTGGCAAAATAAAATAAAGTTATTTATTGAACTATATGTTTACAAAATTATAAAATAAACGAAAAAAATCTTAAATGTACGAAAAATTAGTTTTGTTAGTAACAGTTGGTGCATACTCTAACACTGTGTTCATTACAAATGTTGTTTTTGCATGTGTCACAAATTAATTTTCTTGTACGGTCAATACTGGTTGGACATAATGAATATCTTTTTCTCTTGAACTCAGTTACTTGTTGAACTCGCGACGGACCAGGAATGTCAATAAAATGCTTCATTGCTTCTAAAACACTTTTTCGTGGTTTGGGATTTGTAGACCTCCTCTGCATATGTTGCAACACCAGGTCCTTGGCCAAATCTTTCAAAAATGATCTTCATTTGTGAGTCATCCCCTGATTGTAGTTGGGATGTTCTTTGGAAAATACTATATATGCGTTGGGAGCTGATACATCGACGATGTTGAAAAAAATGCTAATGGCCAATGTTTAGCTTGTCTCTTGCAAGTATGTGTTATTACCATCTGATCCATGACATCTACTCCACCCTTCGTTTGATTATAGTATAAAATTATCTCTGGTTTCTTCTTGCAACTGTCGCTGACAGAGGTATCGTGATGCATGCTACTTAGTAAAAGTATGCATTTATTTTTATTAGGCACGTAACTTACCATGGTAATATTGTTTCTAAAACAAACCTTCGAAGAACATACTGGACTATCTCTAGACGATTTTAGCTCATTTGGAATGTCTCGTTTGTTTTGACTTAGTGTAGCAACAACTGTAATGTCCTTATCCAGCAGTGAGTAGTGTTCATAATTCCGGGCTAAACCTTATGATAGACAATTTCTTTACAAGCGTTCCACTAGCTATATATATAGTAAAGAAATTATCTATCGTAAGGTTTAGCCCGGAATTATGAGCACTACTCACTAATGTTTTAACAACTTCAAGTCCTAAATTCTTATGTGGTGGTTCATTAGGTTGTCGTCCCGCATAAATCATCGATGGCATATCCCGAACTGGATTCACACAACTGAAATACCTTGAAGCCGTATTTGGCAGGTTTTCGGGGCATGAATTGTATAAATTTTCATCGACCTCGATAACCAACAAGCTGCTCATCGATTGTCACGTTTTAATCAGGAATAATGCACGCCAGACACTATTCAATGAAAAGATGCCAGATATAAGATATCATCGCTAATTTGTCAGTTTCTAGACGTATCTTGTGAGTTCTCTTATCATCAAACCTTGTATTTCTCCTTATTTCTTGATGAATCTAGCGAGCACCAACAAAATTTGCGTGTACGATTTTTAGCGATATTGACAATTCCACCACCTCTTTTCTCTGAAGCGTACTTTAACTGCTTGTCTTACAAGATAACACTTTAAGAATGATAAATTGCTTTCGAGCTTAAGCAAATCTTCACTTGCCTATAAATAAATTTTATTTTGAATTATACCTTGCAATAGCTTAATATTAGTGTTAATTATACAGATGTGTTTTACAAATTAATTTTTTGTTTAAAACAATTGAATAATACGTCTTGTCAAATTAACAGTATCACTACTAGTTGGTATAAATTTATTCATAGTTACCTTCAAAACAGTATCAAACGATGCAAAAAAATATGAAGCACACACCGCCGATTATGCAGTAATGGACTTGTAGCAAAAATGTTATTTATTATAACATGTAAAGATTAATAATTTAAGCAACTATAGAAGTACTTTAGGTTTACAGTTAAAATTCTCGTTACCAGTGCAATATAGTGACTGGTATAAAACCGCTCTTTATCCTCTGATATAGAAATAAACCCACATTCACAGTAAAATATTGTAAACTGGTTATAACTTTTACAAATTTACATGTATAAATAAAGTAATAAAGCTATAAAGTAATACATAAATTGTCAACGTTACTAAGTAGGTTCTGCACGAGACAGATACCTGTCGTAAACGCTTAGAGTTAGTTTTTTATTTGGATGGTTTGGAATGACCTGAAAAGCTATATTTTTGGTTTATGCATATATAACGTTTGATGCCATATCTTAACTTTTATGGTACTTTGTCGCTGTTAGGGCGTTTTACAGTTACATCTGTTACTGATGCTTGCGGAATACTTTCACACGCTTTAGTTCATTACCTTTATATTACGTTGTAATAGTATTCGCAAGAGCTTCAGTTCAGACAGACGCATACATTGCGGTTGCTTATCTTTATTATCTTACTGGGCGTTTACTGAGAATATCTACTAACCTAACCTTGCTTATATCATATGAAACACTTTCCCAAATCTAGAAGGGTGATTGAAATTAACACCTGCTACTTATGGTTGTGGAATACTTTCATAAGCTTTAGTTCATTATCTTTTGATTACGTTGCAATATTATTCACAAAAACTTTAGTTCAGATAGGCGCATTCATTGCATTTTCTTTATTATCTTTACTGGACGTTTGCTGACATATGAAATATTTTCTCATGTCTAGATTATATTGCATTCAATAGAGTTCCTCACCTATGCTTGCACAGGTCAGTTCATTGTACTAACCACTTCCATTTGTTACCAATTTTGTTAACGTTAACAAATTTACATGCACATAATTTTAACATTTTATTCTAACATTTAGTTACACACTTGCATTCGCAAGTGTTTTCATTTTGATGCAACCACCTGCAGCAAAAAAAGCCCTTACTTAGAACCACTCCCGATGCAGGAAGTTTATGAAGATATTACTGTTATATCTAATCGCGATAGTGAAGTCGGTGAAGATTTTGGAAGATTCTTTGAAAAGTAAGTATATCTTGCATAATTTATATTTTTTCATAATTGACTTATTGATAGATACATACTATTTTACGCTACTATGTTTTTCTAGCATTACGCCTACAACAACTCCTGCAGAATAACCACCTACATCAGCAGAGAAAGCAGCAGCAGTATCATCACCTCCACTGTAATACAGGAAAGGATTTGCAACTTATTAGGGACAAAAGTCGCGAATCCCAGGGTTTACATCAATGCCAGGACCCCACAACACTTCAGCAATTCCAGCTGTGAGGTGGAACATTTTTTATAGTTATATGAGCAGTGAGGCAGCCGGAGTGGCTAAAGTGCAGCAGAAAACGGAGGAATTGGCTGAAACCAATGATTCTTTAGCCAAAGTGCACCAAAATATTTGTCATACACATAATGTTATATACTCCAGAAAATTTAGGTGTTTAAGTCTAGTTATTTATTTTGTTAATTAGTGATATTAAGTAGTTTTATATTTAAATTAGTTTTCGTTTGGCTTAGATTTGTTAATATATAAAAAATAGATAAATGTTAAATTGTTTTCATGATTTACTATTTATCTAATAATTTCTACATCAAAATAAAGCAGTTATTTTGCAAATTTCAAATATATTAATAAATTTAAGCATAAAATTATAAATAAGATCTATTTAATTCCAGTGCTATCCTTATGAACTATTATTGGAAACATACATTCAATTTATATCTGGAGCTTTTGTGTACTATTTAACAGTTTTTAAGTGCAGTTTAGTTGTTTTATTTAATAAAAAGATGTTACCCTTATGAGTAGAGACGGGCAAATGCATATTCGCATATTTTTTTGTTATTGGGCATACGAAACTTTTTCTTAAGGATATGTACGTTTTTTAACATTTAGGCCCCAAAATCACAAAGTTTATTTTGCATATACTGCATATATAAGGCGTTTTACGTTATTAGAGTATATACGAGGTGGTAAGAGCATGAAAGTGCATGTTTGCGTCTTTTTTCTTATGTTAGAAAATAAATTTACCAATATTTGTAGCGAGATTTTTAAAACTTTAAACTTGTAGTTTCTTCAACTCTCTGGAAGTTATTTTTAACAGACACAAAGATTTGTTTACTCAAATCTTATACCTGCTTTTGTACTTTAAGCCGCTTTAAAACTTCTTAGAAACTTAGGTTAATTAGTACTTAAGTAATATGCACAATAACTACATTGCAGTTATTGACGAAGGTACGTCGGTATTTTTGATGTTGAAAATTTTGGAATTTCCGTTTTCTTTGTTTAAAACTGGTGGGGTTGTAGTTGTTTGCTAAAATTTCATTCACTTGTAGCCGTTTGAAGTGAACATGCCAAAAGTGGACAGCTCTAGGAACGATCTAATTAGAAGGTGGTTGAAATCGTATTCGTCTTTTAAATACGATGGAAGTGTAGTGTTTTGTATTATTTGCGAGAAGGAGGTATGTATGACATGCACGCTTTGTTCTAGTGATATTAGTCAATACGCGTCCACATCAGAAAACAAAAAATGAAAATCGACCAGCACAACAACTATTACCTACTTATGTGAGCCAAACCGAAAATGTCAATAACTTTAACAAAGATCTGTGTAAAATGATGGTTTCGTGCAATATTCCATTCCACAATTTGGTAAAATCTGAATTCACAGGTTTTTTAGAAAAATACACTAAAGAAAAGGTACCTTCTCGACGTACAGCTACCAGGTCATGTTTTCCACAACTATACGAAGACACTATTAAAAACATAAGGGATGTTATTTCAGATAATTATATCTGGTTTAGTGTCGACGAAACAACCGATGCTAAAGGAAGATATATAGCAAACTTTGTTGTTGGTATTCTAAATGGTAACCCTTCTTTTAGTTATTTAGTTGCCGTCAAGCAATTAGAAAAAACAAATCATGTAACAATTTCACGTTTTATAAATGACATCATAGCATTTTTATATTTGCCCATCAAAAGATCGCATCAAAATTTACAAGGAACAACTAAAAGAGCTTGCGTTGCCACCCCAACCAGTTCTTACTAGATGGGGAACTTGGATAAAAGCGGCTCTGTTTTATTGTGAACATTTTAATACTTTTAAAGATTTAATTGATTCTTTCGAAACAGATTCGGCTCAAAGTGTAGAAGACTGTCAAAGTGTTTTGCAAGCTCAGAGTTACAGTCTCAGCTCTGTTTCATAAAAGATTACTTTCAAGATATCCCTGCGATTATTACCAAGCTTGAATCTCAAAATTTGCTTCTTATCGAATCTTCAAAATTAATAGAAGATTTCAAATTTAGTTTAAGTAAAGACCGAAACAAAGTTTGTAGAAAAATATACGACAAATTAGACAATTTAATAAGGAAAAATGCTAGTTTTTCAACTATAAAATTTGTTAGAGACATTTTAAATGGCCAATTTCCAAATGACAATGGCGAAACAAATTTTTCTGTTCAAAATGCTCACTTATTTAAATATTGTCCTATTACATCTTGTGATGTAGAAAGAAGCTTTTCACATTACAAGCACATATTAGAAGATAAGCGCCATAAATTACTTATAGAAACAATTGGGAAAAATGTGATTATTTATTGCAACAATCTCTAAATATGATTATTTTTCTTCTTGTGTTATGGGTTTTATGTATGTAATGTATAACCAATAAAATATAATAAATAATTATTGTTAATTTCGTTATATAGTTTTTAGGAATACATGAATACATAAATTAGTAATAACTGTAATCAACAAGAATTGAAAAAATTGAATTTTCTTAAAGTCCTGATAAAAGTAAAATTTTTTAGCGCATATGTTAATGCATATATGGCTATACTATTGCATATTAAGTGCATATTTCTTCACTCTTTTATGCATATGTAAGTGCATATATGCACTACCTTTGCAGCATATCTGCCCGTCTCTACTTATGAGATAAATGTAACACTCATATAAGCATGTGTATATGGTTTAAATTTGAACATTATCAGTTTTAAGTGATAGTTTATGTTTTAAATAAAACAAGTAATTAATTCTAAATACGATTTAAATGTAATACCTTTTTCTATAAGAAATACAATTTGCGTAAGTCCATACAATGTGCATGTGTGCAATATAATAAATGTTGAATATGTGTTTATCATTGAAACTAAAACCTGCAGTTTTGTTTTCCGATCATTTGGCTTTGTCTAAATTTGCGAATGTCAGCTGATTACCTATGGTATTTAATATGCAATGAATTAGATTTAATTTTCGTATAAAACATATTGCATATTGCATTTAGTACATTAATATAAAACAAAAGAACTGATTTTATTACATTGAAATTTTTTAGACAATGCTTATGACTTATTTTATGTTACTAAAGGCCAAACAATAAAATTAGCAAAAACAAAAACACACAAACACAAAAACACGCAAACACAAACACGCAGACACACAAACACACAAACACACAAATACACAGATACGCAAACACACAAACACAGAAACACACAAACACACAAACACACATACACACAAACACACAAACATAAAACACGTAACACACAAACACACAAACACACAAATACACAAAACATAAACACACAAACTATACAAAATACAAATACATAACACAAACACACATAACGCACATACACAATAAACACAAACACACACACAATACAAATATAATACATAAATATAATAACAACATATAAAACATAACACACAAACATCAACATACTACACAAAACACAAAACAAAAATACATAAACACGATAACACATAAACACAAATATACAAATACAAACAAACATAAACAAACACTACACAAAACAGCATAACACACACACACAAACAACACAACACACAAACACACAAATACACAACACAAACAACAAACACAACACATACACACATAAACACACATAATACACTAACTACATAAATACACACAACAAACAAACAAACATACAACAACATATAAACACTAACAATAATCACATAAAATAAACTAAATATATACACACAAACATAATTACAACATAAACATAAAACTATATAAATACATAACACATATAAATAAAACATACAATACAACATAAATATTAAATATAAAATCATAAATACATACAATACATAACACATATACACATATAAATATAACATAACACACATAACACAAACAACAACTGACACACACACGACACAACGGACACACAACACACCACAGACACAACAACACACAGACCACAACACACAGACACACAACACTGACACACAAAACAACACACACAACAACACAAAACACACAGAACACACAATACACAACACACATACACAAACATAAACACAAACACAAACCACTAGAACACAACTACACACAGACTACACAAGCACACAGACACAACACAACACACTGGAAACACAGAACACACACAACACTAACACACAACACTAGGACATAACTGACAACAACACTGACACACAAACATACACAAACACTAACACTAAAAACAACGACAAAGAACACACAACAACACAACATAACACACAAGCACTAACACAGCACATACACATAACACATAACACAAACACAAAACACAAACTGACACACAAAAATAAAACAATAACACAACACATAAAAACAACATATACAATAACAACACAACAAACACACAAATCACACAAACAACACATAACATAACACACTGCAATAAACATAAATATAATACAAAAAATAACAAATCAACAAACAAACACACAAACACACAAACAAACACAAAACACAAAACACAACACAAAAAATCAAACATAAACACAAACTAAACAAAAATACATAACAAACACACAAACACACAAACAAAATACACAAACATAAACACAAACACACAAACAACAAACACACACAACAACAAACACAACAACAATAATAAACAATAATAAAAAAAAATAACACTAAATACATAAATACAAAAATTAAATAACAAAATAACACAAAATAACAAAATACATAAAAAAATAAATACAAACATAACATCAAAACAAAAATAAACAAAAACACAATAACATAAATAAAATCATAAAAAATATAAATACACAACACTACAAAAAACAAAATAAAACAAACACACTAAACATACAAACACAACAACAAAACATAAACACAACACACATAACACAAACACACAAATACAAAACACAACATACAAACACACAAACACACAAACACAAAACACAAACAAAAACATACACATAAACACAAAACACAAAAACACAATACACATAACACACATACACACAACACAAACACAATACACAAAACACACAAACACTACAACACACAAACACACAAACACAATAACAAACAAACACAAACATACATCAACAACAAAACACACAACACACAAAACACAAACACACAAACACACAACACACAAACCTACACACAAAGCACACACAAATCACATAAACACACAACATAAACACACAAATACACAAATACATCACAAACACACAAACACACAATACACATATACAACACACAAAACACAAACACACAACACACAACACAACAACAATACACACAACACAAACACATAACACAATATACAAAACACATAACACTACTACAAACACACAAATACACAAACTACAATACTACACAATACACACATAACACACATAACACATATAACACACATATACACACATACAACACAATATACTATAAACACATAATACACATAACACACATAACATCATAAATATACAATACATACAAATACACAATATACACAACATAACAAATACACATACATACAATACACACAATACACTACAATACACTACAAACACACAAACACACAAACACCACAAACACACATAATACACAATACAACAAAACACACATAACACACTACACAAACACACAACACACAAACACACACACAACACTACAACACACACATAACACAACACAACACACAAACACTACAAACTACACACAAACACACAACACACAAAAACACACAACACATCAAACACATAACAAACACATACAAATATAATATACAAAACACAACACATAAACACACTAAACAACAAACACAAAACATAACATAATATAAATATAAAACAAAACAATAAAAAACATAAAATAAAACACATAAACATAAAAAAATAAATACAATAAATAAAAACATAATAATAAAACATAAATAAAACATATAAATATAAATAAAATATAAATACATAAAATAAATACATAAAATATAAAACATAAATATAAAACATATAAATAAAATAAAATACATAAAATATAAATACAAATAACAAAATCAAAACATAAAAATACAAAACAAATAAAATACAAAAAAAAAAAAAAAAAACAAACACACAACACACAGACACGAACACACAATACACACATAACAACACAAATACACACACAAAACACTACAAACACAACAACACAAACACAACACAAAACACACAAACTACACTAACACACACACAACACAAACACACAACAACACACAAAACACATAAACACAAACACATAGACACTACAACACACAGACAATACACTAAACACACAGAATACACAAACACTACAAACACACAACACACAAAACACACTAACACACAGACACTACAACATAACACAAAACAACACAATCACTGACAAACAACCAAACAACAACACACAGACACACAAACAAGCAAACATGCACAACACACAACACACACATGACAACACAACAACAAAACAAACACAGAACAAACACACAAACACACAAACACACAAACACACACAACACACACAAACTGGACAACAAACACACAACAACACAACACACAACCAACCACCACTCCACAACACAACCACACAACACACAACACCAACCCACACACACAAACACACACCACAACACAACACACAACACACAAAAACACACGACACTGGCACACAGACACACAGACACACAACAACACGCATGCACACACACAGCACGGCACAACACTGGCACACAGACACACACAGACACACAGACACGGCAGGCACACAGACACAGCACACACAAACACGGGCACACAGACACACAGACACAGACACACACAACACAGACACTGGACAACACACAGACAACAACGCACAAGCACAACACACAGACACACAGACACTGGAGCAACGACACGCACACAGACACCAACACACAGACACACAGACATGACAGACACGGCACGCACACACAAACACACTGGACACAACTGACACAGCACACACAACACACAGACACACAGCACACAGAACACACTGGGCACTGGGACACAGACACACAACACACAGCCACACACACACAAGACACGACAACGCACAACGCACAGCACAGAGCACACACACACGCACAACACACACGACACACAGACACGGGCACAACACACAGACACACAGACACACACCACAGACACACAGACACACAGACGCACAGACACACACACTGGAGCACACAGACACACAAACACATGGGCAACACACTGACACACAGACACTGGGCACACACACAGACACACAACTGACACAGACACTGGGCACACAGCACACACAAGACACACAAACACACACAACACTAGACACACAGACACACAGACACAAGCACAGACACAAACACGACAACTACACAGACGCACAGACACACACACATGGACACACAGACACACAGAACTGCACAGACACATAGACACACAACACAGACAACACTGACATCACAACACACAAACACACAACACACAAACACACAAACACACAAACAACACAAACACACAAACACACAACACACAAACACACAAACACACTACAACACACAAACTGAGCACACAACACAACACACAACACACAGACACACAACAAACACACACAAAACACAACACACACAGAACTACACAACACACAAACACACAACACACACACACACACAAACACACAAACACCACACACAACACAACACACACAACACACAGACACACAAACACACACACACAAACACACAAACACACAACATCACACACACAACACACAAACACACAAACACACAAACACACAACACACAACACAAACAAAACATAGACACACAAACAACACAACACACAACACAGAAACTACACAAACTAACAAAACACAAAACTACAAATACAACACACAAACACACAAACACACAACACACACACAACACACAAACACACAACACACAACACACACAACTACACACAAACACACAAACACACAAACACTACACAACACAATACACACAAACACACAACACACAACACAAACACACACAACACACATAACATAAACACAAACACAACATAACACACAAATACACACAACACACAAACACACAAACACACAAACACAAACACACAAACACACAAACATAAAACACACAAACACAAACACACAAACACATAACAACAAAAACAAACACACAACACAAACACAACACAAACACACAACACAAAACACAAACACACAAACACAAACAAACACACAAAACACAAACACAACACACAAACACACAAACACACAAACACACAACCTGCACACACAACACACACAACACACAACACACAACACAACACACACACACACACACAACACACACACACAAACACACAAACACACACACACATACACACAAACACACACACACAAACCACAAACACACAAACACACAACACACACACACAAACACACACAACCACGACACGCACACACACAACACACAAACACAACACGACACAACAACAAACACAACACTGGGCACACAGACACACGGACACACACCACAACACACAAGACGACACCAACCACAACCACAACCACAGACGCACAACACACAGCCGCACACAGCACACAGACACACAACAGCACAAGCCACACAACACACAACACACAGAACACAGCAGGAACACACAAGACCACAACACGACAACACTGACACACACACAGACGCAACAAACCACAGACCACACAACACACAAGACCACACACAAAGCACACAACACACAACCACAACACACAACACACACGACACACAAACGCACACAAACACACACAGACACACAACGCACAACACACAACACACAACACAACACACACACAACACACAAACACACAAGACACACCACAAACACAACACACAACACACAAACACACAAACACACAAACACACAAACACAAACACTGGCACACAAACAACAACACAAACACACAAACACACACAACACAACACACAAACACACAACACAAACACGCAACAAAAAAACACACACACCAAACAGCAAACCACAAACACACAAACACACACACACAACACAAAACACACAAACAGCACAAACACACAACACACAGACACACAAACACAAGCACACAACAACAACACACAACACAAACACACAAACACACAGAACACACACACAAACACCACGAACAACAACAGACACACAACACACAACACAAACACGAACCACACACCACAACACACAACACACAACACCAAACACACACAACACACAACACACAACACACAAACACACACACACACAACACACAACACGACACACACAACACAAACACACAACACAAACACACAACACAAACACACAACACACAAACACACAAACACACACACACAAACACACAGACACACAGAACACCACACAACACACAACACACACACAACACACAAACACACAAACACACACCACGACACGACACACACACACAAACACACAACACTACACAACACAACACACAACACACACACACAAACACACACACACACACACACACAAACACAACACACAACACACAACACACAACACACACAACAACACACAGACACACAACACACACAACATGACGCACACGACACAACACACAGACACGACACTGCACGAACGCACAGAACTAAGACACAGAGCACACCACAACACACACAAGAGACACACGAACACACACTGACACACAGCCAACACACAGACACACACACAGACACACAGACACGACCACAGACACACAACACAGACCACTGACGCACACACAGACACACAGACACACACACACACACACAGACTGAGCACTGGGACACACGACAACACACAGACACACAACACACAACCGACACAACACTGGGCACACAGACACGCACAAACACACAGACAACGACCAAGACACACACAACACACAGCACACACGACACACAGACACACAAGACACGACAGGGCACACACAGACACACAGCAACACACAGACACACGCACACACAACACGCACACAGACACACAACACACGGGCACACAGACACGACACAACACACAAACAGGGCACGCACAGACAACACGGCACACAGACACGACACGACACACACGACACAACACATGGACACTGGGCACACAACACACAGACACGAGCCACACAGACACCAGACACACAGACACAGGCACAGCACACAGACACAAACACACGACACACACACACACTGCACAGACACACAGACTAGCCGACAAACACGACACACAGCACAGACACAACAAAGCACAACACACACTGGCACAACACAGACACACAGACACGCAACAAGCGACACAACACCACACACACACACACTGGCACACACACACAAACACACAGACACACAAACACAGCACGACACAGAACACACACACACACACAGACACACAGACACGAGCACACAGACACACAGACACACAGAACACACAAACGACACAACACACAGCAGACACACAGACACACAAACACTGGGCACACAACACAGACACAAACACACGAACACACAGGACACACAGACCACACCAGCACACACACAGCACACACAACACACACAACGACACAGACACACAGACCACACACAGAACACACAAACACACAAACACACAAACACACAAACACACAACACACACAACACACAACCACACACAGACACACAAACACACAAACACACAAACACACACACACACGGGCAAACACACAAACACAGCACAGACACACACACAGACACACAACACACAAACACACACAACACACAAACACACACAACACACAGAACACACAAACACACAACACACAAACACACAACACACAAACGCACACAACACAAACCAAACACACAAACACAAACACACAAACACACAAACACACAAACACACAAACACACAAACACACAAACACACAAACACACAAACACACAAACACAAACACATAAACACAAACACACAAACACAAACACGCATGCACACAAAAACGCAAAGCAAGTGGTCATTGAAGATTTCTAATTCACATTATGCTAATGGAGTACTTTGCAGTTTCAACATTAATTTGGAATTAGTAAAGGTAAATTTTCAGAAATTTTTAACAATAATGATATTTGTTTGGCACATTCTATTATTTTGACGACGTTTATTTGTTACAATAATTAATTTAATTGAAAAATTTTCAATTTTATTAACCTAAGCTACCTCTCCGCGTGATACGCTATTGAGTTGGCAAATAATATCTTAGGACGTTTGAAGTTCGGATTTGTTATTATATTTGTCATTTGCTATTATAATGTTGTAGGAAAGGATGGAAAATGCGGTTCAGAGCAGCCAACTGAAATATCCCTTTCATTACAATGTTACACTTATAGCATTTTAGTTATTTCATAATTGGATGTTGTTCAAAGTGGAATGGCATCCATATTATAGAGGTCTAATTATTCGTGAAATGCACATTAGTACAATTATTATTAAATGGTGAATATAGAAACTACAAAATACATATAGCTTCGCAAGGTAATACATTTTGAAACTTACTTTATTAAGATGATCTAGGTCCTCAAAAATTACCGGTTACTAGCTTATTTTTTTTCATGCCATTCCAATAATGTACCTTTGGATTAATTTTTTAAATGCTTTCCAAACTTTGTGCTTGTTAAACTTCCTAAACCGTACGGAAAATAATTTTCGTCCTTATGTGGATCACTTGGATAACAATAATTCTTATCGGAGTTCTTTCAGCATGAAAAAATAACTGAAACTACACATGAAGAGCTACAGTTGTAAAATGATAAAATAATACTTATAACGTCGACAAATTTTAGACTCTCAGTATTAGCGTAATCGCATAACGCTGTTGAAAGAAAGATTGTTAAACAGCAAAGCGTACATAACCATTACTGGATGAACAATGCGAATAACAATGCATTACTCTATTTCAAAATTTTGATTTACTTATGTACTTATGAATTAATGTTCTAAAAGTATATTTTTCCTATTGTTCCATGAATAATTTACATTGAAAATCGTTTTCCTAAGTTCCATGGTTTCATTTATTCAGAGTGCAGCATCGAATGTGTGAAGATTTAGAACATTCATACACACCTATCAACATTTTTCCTTACGGGGTAGGCAGAAACCGTATTTCCCTTACTATATTTACTTACATAAAGAAATTTCTACATATGAAGCTATATTTCCACATAATCTTTTCCGCGTCCGCAAGATTCATACACTTAATTAGACGCGTCTCCTTATTCTTCGAAACTCTATACCTTCCTTTTATTAATTGGCTTTCTACTGCATTCAACCACAACCACGCTCAGCTTCGTTAGTCGTTTATCGTTCATTCTTTTAATGTGGCTAAACCAATAGAGCGTAATAGATTCATGCAGATCGACCATTGTCTTTTCTACGTTATACTCATTTACTACTCACTCACTCCTCACTATCCATTCTTATTTTATCGCATACGCTCCGAAGAGATCTCATGGCCATGGTATTTTTTTTACATAACAATAATTCACATCCACACAGTAGTAACGGGACAAATACGCTATTGTATGTGGCTCGTTTCGCAGCTCTGATTATAACCTCATTCCTAATCCTTTCTCTTCTGCATTGACGTGCCGCTAATTTAACCATCTGCAGTGAGGAAGGGACCCAAATACACAAACACTTCAACTTGTTCTACAATTTCATCCTGCAGGGTTAACACGTTAACTTTTTTTATATTCATGATTGAATTCTATCACATTTGTTTTGCCCTTGTTTATCTTTAAATTCATACTCTCACGGTCTTTATCAAGTTTTTGTAGCATTAACTGCAGCTTTCTTGCATTATCGCAGAGTAAAACTGTGTCATCACCAAAATACCAGAATTCGTACGTTCACGTTACTAACCATGAAACTATGCATCAGTACACACATGCACGTTGATATCACGCAGGTTTGTCTAATTCTTTGCTCTATTTGAAAGTATTCATTTAAACCCTTTCTTACCCTAATATTTCCCAGCGATCCGGTTCCTATTTTATTTACTAGACATCTAATAATTCCATAAGAATGTACCAGTTTCTCCCTATGCACCAGGTAATAAGTTTTTCTCATACGTTACAGATGTACAGTACGGTTTCTTCTTCACACTTAAATACCTTTTAATCACCTGCTGCAGTGATCCACGCATCACCTTCAAGCTACCTTGAAAATCTTAAGTTTTACTATGGTATTGCACGTACTCTGTCAACTAAAGTCTTCCAAATGCCTTACCAAATATACCCAACAAATTGATCCTTCTGTAATTTTTACAATCACTCTTACCCCCTTACCCTTATTGAGCGGAGCAATAACCGAATTTATCCAATCCATGGGTATCTTTGCACGTTTAATACGTGAATTAAATTATTCATACAATCTTTCCTCAAGCTTTGCATATTGTAACATTTTACATGTAATTCCATCTTCACATATAGTTTCTTCATTCTTCAACTTCGTAAAGCTTACTTTATCATCTATATTTCCTCCACATTCTCCGTGTTTAACTCTTCTGGGACAACTATTCCAAGTATCCAATTATCCTCATTCTGTACCTACCCCATACCATCTCGTTCATACTATCAAATACTCCTACTGAATCCACGTTTAACCCACATTTTGCATTTCTTACCTACTTCAAGGCAAGTTTCTTATTTCTCTCAAAATCGTTTTGCGTTCTCCCACGTTCTGCCATCCTCAATTTGTATTGTCGTATATGCGTCTTTTTTACATATTCCTTTTTTTACAGATTCACTGCACTAGTCGCTCTTTCTCTGTTTATCCACAGCCGCTCTTCCATGTATCTGTGCAGCAGAGTTGATAATAGTATTTTAAGTTTATCCACGTACTTTCAATGTTACCGTTCTTGATTTGCTCGTTCCATATCCTTTGGCTCACATTCAAATGATATGACTGCCTTGTATCTCCTCTCTGGCTGTGAAGGGCGGCAAGAGCGGTAACAGACTTCGATATTGACGATCTCATGAAAACTAAAAGGCAAGTTGGTAGGTGGAATATTAGAAGAATACAGAGAGAATGAAATTATTAATGGAACGAATGAAAGACATCTTGACATTCTGTGTGTATCAAAGACAAAGTGCAAATGGAAGGACGTTGTGGAGATGAATGATGGTACTATGGCGTTATGGACAGGAGTTCAAACGGAAAAAACATGGGGGAAAAGGAATTCGAGTAATAATTAATAAATGTGTAGCATTCCCCAAGGTACCCTATCTTGCAAAGTGTAATTTGAACTTATTTGCAGGAATGCAAATTCAAGAACAATATCTCTAAGTGATTTATCTTTACTTTACTGACAATAATGTTACTATTACTCAAACTAATTGCTTGACTTATATGGACTTTTCTGACAATAATTAAGAGATAAGAATTTATTTGCGAGTTTCATATTTAATTACTCGCAAACCTCAAATATGATCAAACGAAGTGACCGTCTAGTGGTAGGCATGCTGTGCTATTTGAATTCTTGGCTGGATGAGGTAAGTGTTGCAGCATGAGGGACAGGTAAACAATGAAACTACTCAAATTAAAATTAACGAGCTTTGCGCAATGGTGGTTCAGCCTGTTAACATACTATCGTGGGAAAGAACCACCAATAAATCCCACTTTATTCATAAATAAGTAACTGCACAAGTACATTAATAAATCAAATAACACAAAAAAACCCTATGAAAAGGTTAAATATATAATAAAACAGCATTAAATCAGGTTAAAGTGCGTACAAAATTATAACATTAATAGAAAAATAAATAAAAAGCAGTTCAGTTACACATAAACGCAATAAAAAACCCGTGTAGTCACACCCAAAATTATGTCATAAATAATCAGAATAAAAAGTGTAATACCAAAAATGTGGCCCTTTAAAACTAATCATGCCTGTCTTTAAGTATATAAGCACATAAAACAATAAAGCAAATTACGGTACACATAAAAAATACAACAGTAAAATTCCACAGGTGATAATAAGGTAAAGGCAAGGACAAAAGAAAATAGACAAGGAATTTACACTTAAACAATTGTTTGGTGACTACTAAAGCATAAAATACATAGGTACAGTTACAAGAAATCACACATAAAGAGAAATTAGGTCGCAGGAAAATAATTATACTTAACAAAATGACAAAAAAACTCATTAAAACAAAGCCCTACAAGGGTGTTATAAATAGATCATAACATCGTGACCGGTACATACGTTTGAGTGCGTTAGAAAATACAGCGTCCCTTTCTTAAATTACACATTCATCTATACAACAATAAAAACAATAAATATAGAATTCGAGCTGTCTAATGGTTATCTGGGCCGGGAGTGTATACCCGCTTGGCAATTGCACATTACAATTAATAACCAGAGCGGTATCATGTACCCGTTTGGCAGCCCTCCTCTACACAAATATAAATATAAACAACAAACAACAATGCTAATTGACACAAATGCAAGAGTAAGGGAGCTCTGTACTGTCTTTTATTCCAGCAGATTTCAGCTTAATGAGCCCGCGTGCGCATGAGATACCTTTGCAAGGCAATGCTCTATTCTTAATAAGTTATGTAGGTTTCTAGAATTAGCTGCCAGCCTTAATTATATAGTGTGGCCCACTTACATATATATATATATATATATATATATATATATATATATATATATATATATATATATATATGCACATATTCCTTTAATTGATCACAGGCACAAATCATTAACATACACGGTTTAACTTCAAAAGGTGTAATTGTTATTTATAGATTAATATTTGAAAAACACATTAAAACTAACAAATTAGCGTTGGCTGATTCACAATAAAGTGCACACGCACGAAATATTTTAATGACAAACTGTTTACAATGGGAGTTTCTAATTAAAACAAATCAAAGCGTCCGCCTCAATCAAAATTTCAACCGCAACTGCTCTCCCCTTTGGTTTGCACTAAACATGTTCTATCCTAACATGTGTTTTTTTCAGCCCTTACTCAAATATCAATTACGTAAGATACATAAAATAAAATATCCAGAAAACATTATCAAATTACGACTTAATATACAATAAAATATATCAAACACCGTTAACCCTTCTATCGCGGTAACAATTGCGATTTGAACATGTTTATTACAATAATAAAATTTTCGCGGTTCGCTACCTACAAGTGAATGAGCGAAAAGGTGTCTTAAACAGTATGAGTTGGTGTCCACTCTGATAATGTGGAATAGAATGAAAGTGGAAATTCAAGATATTTTTAATGCATCTTACGCCCCAGTAAATAGAGAAAACGACTAATAATGTTATAATTTTTAGAACTTTGTGGAGAACGTAATGTATGTGAGTCAGCCAAGAAATTTTATTGAGAGATTTGAATGAATAAGCACACACACGGAACACTTTCTAGGAAATGTTGGAGATTCAAGAGTAAATGAGAATGGTAGATATTTCTATAAAAGAAATCTGTGTGTGTGTCAGTACATGGTTTAAGCGTAGACGGGCTCATATGTATATGCCGCAGAGAGATAAATTTAAAAGCAGTGTGGAACGGATTACTTTTTGGTTATATATAGTGACAAAAGTGGGTATGGAAAAAAGATATTAAATGAAGTGCGAACGTCAAGCAGAATAACTGGTAACTGACGATGTAAGAATGAGGTATACAGATCCATGAATGGAATGTGAACGAAAACTACAGAACCTGGTTCATGGTTCACAACAAAACCGACCAAAGTACAAAGCATATTAATTAATAATAAAATAGGTAGGTATCTGAATAACATATACTTTTTTTAGTGGATTCTAACATAGAAAGAGGTAAGGTATAGATTACAATAAAACAAGATTTAGTTATGTCGCTAACTTTATAGGTTTAATATACTGACTTCCATAAAAATTGCACCCCTAGGATTTGTTGAACGATTTTATTGAAATTTTCGTCAACGATGTCTTTCATTAGAACAAACGATTAAAATTTGAATAAAATCTAGCTAGTACTTTTTGTTTGGTTTTGGTTTTTTGTGTTTAGTGACGAGTCCCGATTTTGTTTGTGGGCCCACGATGGTCGTAGGGTGGCCAGACGGATGGGTGGAGAACGTAAAAATCCAACATTTTTCTTGAAGGGAACACAGCCCTCACACAAGGAGTGATGATATGGGGTGCAATATGTTACGGTAGCAGATCACCCTTGGTCTTCATTGATGGCAACTTAATCGCCGCTGGTTATATTGCCAATGTGCTAGAGCCCGTTGCGCTTCCATATGTTCAGGCGCATTATCCTGCTGTAAAATCCAATTTTCTAACAAGATAATGCGCGCCTTCATACGGCAAGGGCTATAACACCTTTTTTTGGAGGAAGCTAACATTGCCGTCCTCCCATGGCCTGCTCGGAAGCCTGATTTGTCGCCAATTGAACATCTATGGGAGGAGGTCGGTAGGCGACTGGGTAATTTACCACACCCTCCAGATAAACTTACGCGATCTCCGGCTACGGATTCCGGAAGCTTGGGTTAATAGACCACAGGCAGCTATAGATCACTTAATTGATAGTATGCCACGCCGTCTAAACGAGTGCATTACAAATCGTGACGGAGTAACTCATTATTGAAAAAAACATTTTTAGTTTTTTTATTTTGTTTTCAAATTTTAATCGTTTGTTTGTTCTAATAAAAGACATCGTTGACGAATATTTCAATAAAATCGTTCAATAAATTCTAGGTGTTACAATTTTTATGGAAATCAGTACATTTGCATAAAAAGTTATAAACGACAACATTCTGCGTCCTTTTTGCATATTTCGTCATCAAATACATTATCGTGCAGTATTTCTGTAAATCTATCTAATGGACAATAGTCACAACATCCAGGAATAATTAAAACTTTGGATTCGTTACTATTCCAGTGTTCTTTGTATATTATCTAAAACAAATAATAAAGTAAAAGGTAGATGAAAGTATTCTTTTTACCTTCATACTGTCAACTTTATCTATTGTATGCAATTCAATAACCAAGCATGATGTGTAATCTGGTAAATGTTTAATAAACACTTCCATTGCATTCAGTAACATTATGATTGTAACATCATGGCCAGAATAAATCATCATTTTTTGCGAGAGTTTGCCTTGTAACTTTAAATTGGTATCAATTATTATTTTCTTTAGCAAATAACCTGCAATTAAACAGTGCAATTTTCATGTCTTAACTACCTGTTAGATAAATCAATTAAACAACAACGATGTAATATGTAAGTTAATGTTCAAGATTAGTCAATTATACTCGCAGTTATGAGTTGTTAATTTTTTTTTACTGCAGAATACGAGTTGACCAAATACTATAATATCCATATGAATTTGGAAAAGAAATGCGATGTCAACATCATACGGCGCAAAATGCAACTTTGACATCTGAAAGGAAAATTGGCCGTCAGAGACAATTTACGTCCATGGCGTACTCAATAGTTATTTACCTAACTAGTTCGGAAAGTAAATTTACCTTTGAACTTATTCGTTCATAACAAAAACTTATAATAATTTTTGTAACTGATTTTTCATTAAATGACAATTGACCTTTGGCGATGACATTTGTATTAATCAGAACGTAATACCATAACGCAAATATCGCTTGGCGCTAGCAGAAACTAAAACCACCGAGGTGCGGGAAAATCGTGTTTCAATACATCGAGAATAAGTGGAAACATTCATTAACCATAAAATGAGTAAAAAAAATTTGTGTACAATCGTTAAATAAATATGAATACACAATTATTTTTCAGTTATTTATGTGCACAATCAATACTAAAATTCTTAGTATTATGCTACGATGTGAGACAAAATAAAATTTACCTCGCAATAAATATACGTCATATAACAAACAACATTCATTATCAAATTGAGTTTGAGTTCTCTACAAAATACGTTACCAAAATGAGCGATAGCGAATCGATACTATCAGACACAGTAAATGTAATAACAGAAGATGTACAGTTGTGATTCAGGAAAAGCCAAAACTGAAATATCACAAATGTTATACCGACTTCAAAAGCTAGTGGACCATGAAAAAGATTACGAAAATCAGCGTTTTCAAGTCGCACTCTTTGAAGTGTTCTTCCCTTTGGAGCAGACATTCGATGTTAAAGACCACATTGAAACTGAATGAGGGTATGGACATAAGCCTATGTAAGTCATTAGTGCCATACTTGAAGATAAAATCGGTGGGATACAAGGGAAACGATCTGGAATAGAAGAACATCAGGAAACTTACTGTCCGAAGGTGGTGCTTCCATGACAAATCTCAAGCGCCATGGGGGATGGAAGTAAGATCCTGTTGCAGAATCATATATTCAGGACTCGATCGCCAAAAAAAAATAGAATTTCTACTCTAATTGCAAGGCAAAATTCATCCACTATTGCAGAAACTTCTAATTTATCTGTGCAAAATTCATTTAACGCACAAGCATCCACATCGTCATTGATTTTCTCCATATTAAAAATACAAAAAATTGCAAAATCATTGTAAATATTTATCCTCCTTAATAACTAATATCTCCAATTAGAGAAAATAAATGTTTTTTATTAGGTGTTTGAATTTGTTAAATTGATTATTGATTAAGCAAGATTGAGGTTGTCCACCTACATTTACAAAGCACAAAGTGCCATCTATCACACTGCTAGAAGTAATTGAGCGGACAGAAAGGCATTTTGCATTCGCTACCAATGGTAACGTACAATAATCTCTTTTCTGTCCGTTGTACATGTAACGGACGCAAAATAACATTTTGCGAACGTTTGCACGCAACAAAACTTAATCAATCTTTTTTTATGATTACTTTGTGTATGAGTAAAAAATTCACTGCATCTTAACATCAAAATTTAACTAAACAGTTTTTTTTTAATAATTGCGGACCTGAATAGGCTAAATTTGATCTATCGTGCTAAAGCACTAAGTAACACTTAGGAGGATGGATAGAGGGACATTGAATTGCCAAGAACGGCAACTTTCAATTTTTTAATATCAGGAACTAGGGAGATCATTCCAGAGTTTAAAAGCCGTGTTGAAGAATGTGGATTGCGCCCGTTGTATGATTTTTACTGCTTACTGATGATGTGAATGAGCGAACCAAGTATTCCTAGCAAAGACAGCCCGAGATAGCATCAAAGAATGTAATTCAGCAGGGCAATAGCCGTTGTAATACCGATAATACAAAGAAAGAACAGAAACGATTCTTCTAAGCTCAAGAGACTGTATGCCAGAAGTTAAGGACGAGTCATTTGTAAGCCTAATCCTCTCTATTTTGAATAGGATCAATGATATCGAAAGTATATTGGGGAGCATCAAGCCATAGGTGAGAATTATATTCTAGATAAGGTCGAATTTGGGCCTTATACAGCAGAAAAAGTTGGCGGGAGGTAAAGTACTGCTTAGATCTGTACAAAACCCCTATTTTACGAGCAGCTGTTTTAGTAGCTGACAGAAGATAGTCAAGCCATGATAGATTTGAAAATACAGTCGTTCTCAGCAGAGTAATATAGTCTAAAAGCTTAAGATCTGAGCCATTCGTACTTAGAACAGGAAATAATCGATCTTTTTTGGCGGACACAAGTATACACTGACTTTTGTTAGCACTAAATTTAAATAGGGTATTGCTTCCCCATTCGAGAATACATTGAATGTCTTTGTTAATTGAATTTGCGATTTCAGCATTCATGTCTTGAGACAGAAGGTAGATTACCATTATGAGTAGACTGAGATGAACTACAATGAAGAGTGCAGTCGTCAGGAAACC
The DNA here is from genome assembly GCA_036346205.1 of Vesta saturnalis. NCBI lineage: Eukaryota > Metazoa > Arthropoda > Insecta > Coleoptera > Lampyridae > Vesta > Vesta saturnalis. Next base: position 701,772 of record JARFJB010001999.1, read on the forward strand.
AATGGATCAGACTAGTTGTTGAAGAAATGAGGTCAATTATGTATAGCAGGAAAAGTGTAGGCGCTATAACTGATCCCTGTGGCACGATCGCGTTTAATGCTAACTTCTTTTTAAAAACAGCCATCAACTACGACACGTATTCGTCTTTTATCAAGGAAACTAGAAACCCAGTTGACGAGGGTATCATTTAACGCAAAGAGGTGAATTTGGCAAGTAAACGCTTATGCCAAACTTGGTCAAATGCCTTAGAGATATCTAAAGCGACTACAACTGTTTCACCGGATTGTTCTAATGTATTACTCCAAACTTGGGTCACATATGAAAAAAGATCACCTGCTGAACGACTGTTCCTAAACCCATATTGGTGGTCACTAAGGTGTTTGTTAGTTTCAAGAACTAGAACAGTTGCTGATTTTGGCTTTTTCTATGATTTTAGATGAAATGGAAGTGGTTCGAGGGATCGGTCATACCGCCTTTTTTGGGGATAGATTGAACATTTGCTAACTTCCATAATGAAGGTAATTCCCCAGAAACATAGAGATCGAATAGAGCTAAGACAGGACTGGTACTAGTTCGGGACAACATTTCTTTACGACAATCTGTGGGATACCGCCTGGGCCAGTAGCCTTATTGAGATCAAGGCTACTGCTAATAGATTCTAGGAGCTTGCACCGAAAATGAATCGGTTTCATAGCGTCTAAAGAGGACTTGACTAGGGGCACATCTTTTACAGAATCATTGAGTCACGAGTTTCATGCAAATAAATCCACAAAACCATTCGCTTTGTCTACATAATCACCAAATACAGATCTGTCAAAGGATGTCAGGGGGGAAACCAAAATTTTTACTAATGGCTTGCTGTTAAAACAATTATATAGCTTTAGTGCTGAAAATTTTTTCAGATGTTTCTAGCACCAACATATTCTACATGAAAGTCTACTACGCATTTGATTTATCCACAGATACCCACGGCAGTACACAAACAAATTTAAATTGTTAAGTTTAATAACTCCACAAATAATTAGATTTGTACAAAATCTATAGCTAAGACCAAAAGTACACACCAAACGCCCTAATGGAAAAATTTGAAAGTGCCATATATCTATGTGATGAAGCCAATGTTCTAACAAAACTGGGAATGAAAATCCTACCAACCTTAAACAATACACACCATTACGTTTAAATTTAAAAGTAAAGTTACCAACATAGTTGAGTGCTCCACCCTGGAAAACATTGGTTCACGTTTGAGCAAACCGCACAGTGAAATACTGTTACTAGGTATTGTTATTAGCGATTCTTTCCAACAATGAGAATTGAAAAGATCGATAAGTTTTTGGTACAGCCAGGTAAGTTGATACTTGGATCTATCAATATGGCAAGTTAGTCGCCAGTTTGGGTGTTCTCAGATCAAGGCGAATCATACGAAGAAAAAATGGGATGCTGTAATGTCTTGAAGTTATTATTTTATGTAAGTTGTGATTTGACCGCGGTTTCTTTAGAAGATCAAGAAATGGTAAACTCCAACTGTTATAATGAAGTATGCTTGCGCTTCGTGTTTGATGGCAGAATAAGCACACATACTGTGAACAACAGTCATAAAAAACTTCAATTTATTGAACACTGTGTATCTCACTTCCTTCTGTTATATTTGAAACGAACTAAAATGGTTCACTTCTTAAAATAATTGTAACATTATCAAACAATCTATAAAAAACTAGACCTTTGTAAATAGTCTAATCTAAGTTGAAATCGGAGCTAAATGATATGATAAATGCATTGCGCGAATATTAACACAACAATTTTCTTATAAACATTTTTTGCTTGAACCTGCATGATGTAAATTAAAAATTAGAGTTTGAACCCATTACTATTACAGTATTGTAATTATTAGTACATCGTTAGGTATATGTCAATTAATCAAAGACGGCCAAGGTGTTTCTAATTTAGTAATCTACCACATAGCAGTAAATTATGAATTATCACCTGTCGTTTTAGTTAGTTAATTACACTGTTATTATGAACTAGTTAAGTAAATTTTTTTATTAATCTTAATTTTAAGTTTTAGAGAAAAATACTATTTTACATTATTCAAACCTTATACTCTAGATTAGGCAATAGACGTGATTATCCTTAGGCAAATTGGAGTTTTATGCGAAACTATTGCTCTATTTCTAAAATGATACAATTTTGTATCAAAATAGATCGAATAAACATATGTCGCATAGCCTGTTTAGAACGAACTTTGATTTATGGACAGAATGAAACTAGAATTAGAAATTTTGATGACTGTTTTGAGTAATACAAAATTCTCCTAATCGTCAACGTGCATTTCGACCTTGTTTAGTCTCGAAATGTAGAAAATAAAAAAAATGGCGACACGGTGTGTGTGTGTGTGTGTGTGTGCGTGTGTGTATGTGTAGTTAAAAATTTATCTATAGAAAAAAATTAAACACAACAAAAAAATTATTTATACAAGGTGTCCCTCCGGGAAGGACCGCGATCGATATATGGAAAATCACGTATAAGGTGATTTTGAAAATTAGGTTGTTCACAAAGGTTAGGTGTTCAAAATATTTTTACGTTTCTGGCACTTCCGGTAGAACTGGATGTCGACACCAACTTGCTTATTTTAAATGGAACACACTGTATATTTTTGAAGTTTTCGATTCTAGGTTGAATTTTAAGTCAACTTTGTGTAAAGTTGTCTATACCTAAATTCAGTTATTTTCGAGATATCTTTATTTTTAGGAAAGAAATGATAGTATAGCACCATGTTAAAGATGTTGAATCTTGGACAGTGGATGACTTTTAATTACAATATTTGTCACAGTAATGGTTTAGACATCGCTACATCTGAAAATGATTGCATATTGTCTGAGGAACATACAGGACCATCAAAGCTTGTAAACCAATTTAAAAAGTTAGGAACTTACAAAACTTGATTTTTTCAAATGGAATACCCTGTATATTTTTGTGGTTTTCATTGTACATGTAACGCACGCAAAATAACATTTTGCGAACGTTTGCACACAACAAAACTTTATCAATCTTTTTTTATGGTTACTTGTGTATGAATAAAAAATTCACTGCACCTTAACGTCAAAATTGAACTAAATACTTTTTTTTAATAATTGTGGACCTGAATAGGCTAGATTAGGTCTATCGTGCTAAAGCACTGAGGAACACTTAGGAGGATGGATAGAGGGACATTGAATTCCCAAGAACGGCTACTTTAAATTTTTTAATATTATAAGTGAGAGGAAAACAGGAACTAGGGAGATCATTCCAGAGTTTAAAAGTCGTGTTGAAGAATGTGGATTGCGCCCGTTCGGTCATTTCTACTGGTGATGTGAATAAGTGAACCAAGTATTCTTAGCACAGATAGCCCGAGATAGTATCAAAGAATCTAATTCAGCAGCGCAATAGCCGTTGTAATACCGATAATGCAAAGAAAGAACTGAAACGATTCTTCTAAACTCAAGGGACTGCATGTCAGAAGTTAAAGACGAGTTATTTGTAAGCCTAATCTCTCTACTTTGAATAGGATCAATGATATCGAAAGTATATTGCCGAGCATCAAGCCATAGGTGAGAATTATACTCTAGATAAGGTCGAATTTGGGCCTTATACAGCAGAAAACGTTAGCGGGAGGTAAAGTACTGCTTAGATCTGTACAAAACCCCTATTTTACGAGCAGCTGTTTTAGTAGCTGACAGAAGATGGTCAAGCCATGATAGATTTGAAGATACAGTCTTTCACAGCAGAGTAATATAGTGTAAAAGTTTAAGATCTGAGCCATTCGTACTTAGAACAGGAAATAATAAACAACAAAAAATTATTTATACAAGGTGTCCCTCCGGGAAGGACCGCGATCGATATATGGGAAAGCACGTACAAGGTGATTTTGAAAATTAGGTTGTTTACAAATGTCAGGTTTTCAAAATATTTTTACGTTTCTGGCACTTCCGGTATAACTGGATGTCGACACCAACTTGCTTATTTTAAATGGAACACACTGTATATATTTGCAGTTTTCGATTCTAGGTTGAATTTTAAGTCAGCTTTGTGTAAAGTTGTCTATATCTAAATTCAGTTATTTTCGAGATATCTTTATTTTTAGGAAAGAAATGACAGTACAGCACCATATTAAAGATGTTGAATCTTAGACAGTGGATGACTTTTAATTACAATATTTGTAACAGTAATGGTTTAGACATCGCTACATCTGAAAATGATTGCATAATGTCTGAGGAACATACAGGGCCCTCAAAGCTTGTAAACCAATTTAAAAAATTGGGAACATACAAAACTTGATTTTTTCAAACGAAACACCCAGTATATTATCTTTTTTTTTTGAGAATTAAATTATGAATTGAATGATATAAATATGTATGTACCTATCTTTTAAGGTTTACCAGTCACAGCGAATTTTGTTATAAAGACGTGTAAACTGAAGTATTTGATTTTGCAAGTAAACTGAAAAAATAAAACGATGCATCATATCGTCGCTACTGAAATAGTTAAAATAAGTAACACATGTAAAAACCAATAATTGTATGAAATGAGATAGTAATTTAAAATAAGTTTTAAATAACTAAATACAAAAAGTACAAGCAGCAATAACAGGAAAATAATTTGGTAAACAAAAACAAAAAGAGTATTAATTCAATAAATGTTCAAAATTTTAATCTGCGGCCTCTAAACATTTTTCGCATCTACTAATTAACTCAGTATGTGTAGCACGTTTAATGGAGCCTTAGGACAGATTCCGAAATGTATTTGTTAATGGCATTTGGTAGACCTTATGTTTTATAGCTCCCCAAACGGAAAAATCTAAAACAGCGAGATCGCGAAAATCGTGGGCACCACGGAAAGGCCCGTCGTTAGCAATCCGTTGGTCATAGAAAGTGGTTTGGAAAAGGTTATAAATTAACTGGCCCCTATGTGGAGGTGCACCATCGTGCTGGTAAAAAATATTTCTGTTCTTCCAGGGGTAAATTATCCAGATAAGTTGTAACAAACTTTTTATATAGGTTTAAAATTTATGTTCACATTGGCAACTTAAGTGCATTTCGTGTAGCGTTAATTGCATAAATAAATTATTTCAAGTATTATACGTCACACATCCCTTTCCGCACTTTGAGTTATTTTCGGTCATTCCGCAGGGTTATTTTGAACGTTCTTCATTCATAGCTTGAACTACGTGCTTAAGTAGAAGCTATTTTCGCTTTGTTTAATTTTTTATTTAGAGTCTCACATTTACATGGCAACTCAACTTTCTATATATTTGGAATTACCAGCATATCAATCTGATGTTTACTTCAACTTCCATTACAATTGCGTAATAAATTTAAAGTGATGACTCGACAGCATTTCCTTATCTGCTGAAGTTCCAGTGATACCCAAAATATAAAAGAAATTACTTCAGGTATTTCATATTGTTAATTAATTCACACTTTAGTTTAAGACAATTAATTAAGAATTGCTAACATTAGTTTTTAAGAGATCATCCTTATAATCAAATTAAGTATCGTAATAAAACTCATTGTTGTCATTATTTTTTACTTGTTATTTTCGTGAGTTTTTTTGTGACTTTTCTGTTTTTTAAGGTTTATTTGTTCCTAAAAAACAAATCGGCGTCCGAGATTACATTATTTATTTTCAGGTTTGAAGCAACACCTTTTTCTTTGTAAAGCGTAAATATCTAAGCAATTATATTTTTGTTAATAAGCAAATCAAATGTTATTGAACCTGGACCTATTAATCTACCGATGAGCAGAGTGGCATAAAATCTTCTAGCTATCCATATTTTCCATAGCTAATTATAGCTCTGGGCTAGAAGTATTAATTATAAGTGGGTGAAATATTTATACGACCCTTGTTAAGATTACAAAGTGTTATTGAAATTTTGCAGAATATTTAGATATGTTTCACCTAGTACACACTACAACTGTAAGTACATAAATCACGCTTAAGCGAAAAAGGAATCTCAAAAAGTTTCGTGGAACAACGAAACTAATGATTCATTTTTAAAAATTAAATCTTTATAGTCGATGCTCCTATTTTAGCGAGCCCAGATTTTTCACAAACACTTTATTTACAATTCGATGCCTCCAATTGTAGTATTGGCTGTGTTTTAACCCAAGCTGTGGGAAAAGACGAAGTTGTTATTGCTTACAGTTCTCAAACTTTAAATAAAGCCGAGCAAAATTATTCTATTACTGAGCGCGAGTTACTGGCTGTTATTTCTACAATTCAAAAATTTACACCTTATATTGAAGGCATCCATTTTAAAGTCATTACTGGCCATCATTCACTGATTTGGCTCAATAATTTAAAAGATCATTCAGGTCGATTAGTCCGATGGACTGTTAAACTACAATTCTACTTTGAAATCATTCATAGAAAGGGTAAACTAAATGTTGCGCCTGATGCACTTTCAAGAGCACCTTCAGAAGTTAACTCTTTAGAATTTTCAGCTGTAGATTTAGACGATTGGTGTAAGAAAATGTTAATTAATGTTTCAAAAATTCTGAATTATTTCCCGATTGGAGAATTGAAAACGATAAGCATTACAAATTTTTTTCAAATGATTTAAACATTGAATCCAATTTAGTTGAATGGAAAATAGTTGTTCCTAAATCTTTAAGGACAGATATTTTGCAAAAATTTCATGATCCTACATCAGCATATTTTGGTGTTTACAAAACTTTTTCGAAAATTAAAAATTTTATTATTGGCCAAAAATGAAGTCAGCCATTTCCAATACATTAGAAATTGCAATATTTGTTATCAAAGTAAATCTTTATAATTTAATCATTATGGTTTTATGGGTAAAGAGAAAAATGTTTCTTTTCCTTTTCAATGCATTTCAATCGATTTAGTAGGCCAGATCGAAAAATGGTAATACTGTTTTATTAGTTGTTTGCGATTGGTTTACCAGATTTATTCTGATTCACCCAAAAAATTTATTGGATTCTTACAAAGTTCAATCCATTTGGTTTAATGCAAGTTACCACCCCCACGTAAATTTTGTTGAAGAGTTGATAAAGTAGTAGGTACTGCCATAAGATCATACATTAAAGATAATCACAATGAATGGGATGCTGAAATTCACAAAATTACCCATGATATTCGTAACGCTCTTCATGAATCTACTAAATTTTCACCTTCCTTTTTGGCGTTTGGTCGAACTGTTCCGATCACTGGAGATTTTTTATGGTAGATTAAAAGATTTCAAAGAGGTGGGTGGGTGAGTGGGTGGGTTCGTGCGTGAGTGCGTGCGTGTATGCGTGTATGCGTGCATGCGTGCGTGCGTGTGTTCGTGTGTGCGTGTGTACATATGTGCGTGTGTGGGTGCGTGGTTGCGTGCGTGCTTGCGTGCGTGCATGCGTGTACACTGTTTTTAGGGTGCAAAATTGTGAATTTTTTAATTTACCAACCGAATTTTTTGAGGGTCTAGCATTGGGGGTTTTTGAGATCCCCAAGAATAAATCATTTGTCAAAATTAAAAAATTCAAAATTGCGGATCAAGGATGGGGGATTATCGTATTCAAAATCCGGAATGACCAAAATTCCGGTGTGGGCTAATGATCAACTTTGCAACTTTGTTAATTTGTAATACATGATCTAAATAAGAAAATTTTAAAAACTGCCAGTGGCGCACCGGTTTTAGGGTGCAAAACTTTTTTTAAAGTTGGGTATTGGGGGTTTTTAAGATCGCTAAGTATAAATTATTTGTCAAAATTAAAAAATTCAAAATGGCGGATCATAAATGGGGAATTATCGTATTCAAAATCCGGAATGACTAAAATTCAGGTGTGGGCTAATGATCAACTTTGCAACTTTGCTAATTTATAAAACGTTATCTAAATAATAAAATTTTAAAACCTGCCAGTGGCGCACCGGTTTTAGGGTGCAAAACTTTTTTGAAAATTGGGTATTGGGGGTGTTTAAGATCGCTAAGTATAAATTATTTGTCAAAATAAAAAAATTCAAAATGGTGGATCATAAATGGGGAATTATCGTGTTTAAAAACCGATATGACTCAAATTCAGATATTGTGGGCTTTGAAGTTATTTATTTACATATATGAGAAAGCATTATGGCGGATAATTTGGCAGCTGTTTTTATCAAATATTTCGAAAACAGCTACATATCTCAAAGATATAAAAATACCTAGATAAAAACCTTGAACGTATCGATTAATTACGTTCTATGCAATTTTTTGATATGACGCGTAATTTAGCAGCAAAAAAATCTAAGGTAGAATTTAAGTGTTAGTTCAACTTTTTTTATTATCTGAATAAGGATTAATATTATAAGAAAAAGAGTAGATGTGTTTTTAAATAAAATTTTATTTTACATAAATGTGCTTTACAAAGTTTTTTAATGTAAAGCGAAATAAATGTAAATATTATATGAACATGATTGAATATGCTAAAGCTGTATTATCGATATTTTTATACAAGCTGGTGGCTTTGGAATTTTTTTACGTTAACATGTATTTATGTCTATGAATCTCTATCTGACATGAAGTTTTAAACGTCACTTTGACATAGATTGTGTTTATTTTTACAATGTTGCCTGTTTTCGTTATGAACGTATAAAAAGAGGTTGCATAGTTATCCTAAAAAAGTGAAATTAAAATTATTTCATTTCTTTTAATTTAAGCTAGCATCTAGATGTCTATTAACCTCTATCTGTCATGATGCTTTAAACGTCTGTTTGACATAGATAATTGTTTTTGCGTTAACAATGTTGCCTATTTTCGTAATAAGCTTCTTATAAAAGATTGTTATTAATTATTATAAAAGAGGTTGTATAATTATCCTTAAAAAAGTGTTATTAAAATTATTTCATTTTTTTTTAATTTCCATTTTGTAGGTTGGAAGGTTGTCTGGTGTGCCACACCAGATATTTTAAGTACTGATTTAGTCACTCATGCAGTTGGGGGTGAATCTGTCCATAAATAAATATTATCAACTTTTTGGTAAAATGCTTGCGTGACCTTTTTGATTAATTGCGCGAGTAAGAATACTGCACCTAATGCTAATTTAGGCCTCGAAATGGCCTTTAGTGGAGCTACCCGATTTCTTGAACACAATAAATTAGTTTCGATGTTTGTTGGTTGTCAGTTTTTCTTACATAAATACAATATATTCCATAAGCTCTTTCACTTGCATCAGAAAACCCATGTATTTCTGTGTTCACCGTATTTTTGTTATAACCTTACGTTTAAATTTTAATTTGTTTAATTCTGGTAGGTGCGTTTTAATGTTTACCCATGACGTATATAATTCTGATGGTAGCGTTTCATCCCGATTAATACTACGTTGCCATAATTTTTGCATTAGAATTTTTGCGGACACAACACAGGACATACTGAGCCTACAGGATCGTGTAACATTGCTATATTTGATAAAACGTTTCTTTTTGTCAGTTTAACTTCAAATTCTTCCCGAACATTGCATGTGATTTAGTCTGTTTCATTATCTCATTGAATCCTTAATGCCCTTGTTTCAGAATTATCGCATAATAATTTCGTGTTCGCCAAATCATCAGACATAGCCATTACAATTTCTTCGCGATTTGATCTCCATTTGCGTGAACAAAACCCTACAGAACTTGTAAGCTTCATTAAGCCGTTACGTAATTTGAGAGCTTCTTCAACGGTATTTGCTCCAGTTACAATGTCTTCAAAGTAACAGTCTACCTTAAGTTTTGCACTTCGTCGTCTGTCAATCGTTGCAAAACCCTGGTTGCCGTGTACGGTGCAAATGCCTGCCAAATAAAACTACTGGAATCCCGTAAGTTTTTAATGTATCGCATTCATTTTCACGCCAGAAAATTAATTGGTATGGTTGATCTGCTTGATCTAACTGAATTTGTTTGTACATTTTCTTTATATCGCCTAGCATAACAATTTGGTGAGTCTTAAATTGGGTAATAACATCCCAACCTGCGTTTTGTACCACAGCGCCCACCTTTAAGCAATAGTTTATTGATATAACTGTGCTGGTCTTAGCTGAAGCCTTGTGAACTGTTCGCAATGTTGTAGCTGTGCTAGCTTCTTTGATGACAGGATGAACGATGATTTGAATTGATTTCATCGCTTTTAATTTCTACCATGTGCCTCAATGACATGGCTTCGCTCATCCACTTTAATATATTCAGACTTTAAAGTAATATTTTGGAAGGCTTATTTTCCAACGAATAAAACTGCTTTTCTGCGATATTTAGTGGCTCGACTAGATTTTGAATTTTAGCATTAAAAGGTAACGATGTATCTTCCTGTAAGTGGATCTCGTTTCACTCCTCTCCGGATAAAAAATGTTTCTTGGGCAATCTTTCTATTTAAATTAATTAAAAATTAACATACGCTGTCGAGTTTGTGGCAATACTATACCTGGCGTGTTAATTTTTTCTGCCATTGTTCATCCTAGTTTTGTTTTCTGCACTTTTCCCTTTTGATTTGGAAGCTGCATTTGTCCTATACTCATGAGATCATAAAAGATCTCATCGCCTAATAACATATATGTTTGGTTTGGCTCATAAAATTTTGGATCTGCAAGTTGGATATTTTGAGGTATCCATAGTATGCGTTGATTGATAAAATAATTAAGTAAATTATTACAAATTTCTAATATTTCGTGATAACTGCTGTGAATCGAATAAAGTTCCGCTTTAACTGTGTGCCTTATACGTGTTTCGATTTTATTCAACCTTCAACTGGTTAGTCTATAGGTTTTAAAGAAAGTAGTAGTTGATTTGCGAATTTGGTCGTTATAAAATGGGATTGAGACGCACAGTCCAACAATACTCTTGCCTGCAGAATATTTTCATGTTTAGCTGTAACTTTAATTATTGCTGTTGGCATTAAAATTTGGCTGCTTTCCCCGCAAAACTTTGTACTTAACGCTTATGAGTTTACAGCAGCTCCGCTTACTTGCGCGTTGTTTTCTTGTTGGGTATTATTTCTTAATTTCAAATCGAAATGTAAAATCGTATTATGTTTTCTACCGCAAGAGGTGCCAGGTATTTTTCATTACCATGTCAATGCAAAGAGCAATTAGAGGAAGGTGCCATTTCTTGCTCCTAATGGACACTCTCTGACCGCCTTATGTTTTGATCGCTCCTATCAACCCCTTTCATATTTTGGTTGTACAGTTGTACGAGATTAGGTTGACCAAACTTGTATTATTTTCTGTTCTGCTACTGCAACAACGTTGTTGTCGTTCTATTTCTAGTTATATTTTCTCTAATCGTTCCTGTGCTTTTAATTCCAATGTTTAGAAGATCTTGCAACATAGGAATTGACGTAAAAGGATTATCAAAAAATAAATGAAAAGGTAAGTCACTATTTATAGTTTTTAAAACATCAGCATACGATAGAACAACACTTGCCCCTAAGCCTAACTCTTTATACTTAACTTCTGTTGCAATGCTTTGGTGTGGCCCAAACCAATTGTTGTATTCTAGCTTAGTTGTCCTACCCAAAACTTGTAGCCGCCTCGCATTGGAGGACTCTCTTATAAACTGCTCTGACCGATGACATCTAAAGTATGGAATCATTGCTTCGTCTAAACTTTGATATTCTTCCGAAGGGCATATTCTTGAAATTTTTTGTTAAGTTCCCAAAATGCGGTCTAGCCTTAGAAAACTTGTCGTTTTGGTTTAATATCGTGGTATCGTTTACATTACTGTTGTTCATGTTCATACTTATGTTTCATTATTTACTTGGGTTTCATTTTTATCTAAGGAAGTCTTTAGTTTACGTTGTTAGTACCTACCAAATAGAATGCGAACGTTATATATTCTAATTTTTTTCTCTTGTAATTGGGTGCAAACCTGTTGGAAATAAATAAATAAATAAATAATGTAAGTGAATCTATCGCGAGGCATGGATTTTTTCACTAAATCTTTGCTGTCATTTTTAGCACTTTCCCAATACATTCTTCTCCTAGCCACAGTATTGTAACCACTTAACAATAATGTGCCAATAAAACATTTTACTTCATCCAAACTTATATTGCCCACTATTGTGCAGCATATGTATTAGTTTACTTTACTATCATATTAAGTATTTTATTATTAAAAATAGTATAAAAATGTCTAATGGTGAAAGGTTCGGTTGAGGGCCTTGTACATTTCGCCATTAAGTTTCATTATGGTTAGTTTATAAATCTTCTTTCAACCATGTAATTTTTTTTTGTTTTTTTCTATGTTGAATTCCTTGACAAGCTAATGATAGAGGAATATTGTCATTAACGTCAATATTATCTTTTGCTAAATAATTCTCTCCGGCAAAAGGTTTTCCGCTTTAGTTCATAATTGAAGTCCTGGTAAGTTGGCTATTTCAACAATATCTTCATCTACAGATTCTCTATCCGTATGACAATGAAATGCATTTCCTGCGAGTAATATAACCACAGACGTTCTAAATCTAGAGCAATCATATGAAGAGTTCTCACACTATAAAAATAATAACAATTGTTATTAGCAATTATTATTTATTGCAATAATAATAATTATACATTAGTGCCAGGTAAGAAATAATTTTGTTAAATCATATGCGACATATTAACTAAAAAACACGAGACAGCAGCGCAAGACTGTTGCTAGTATAAAACCTAAAAAACATAAACTTTTAGGTCAGGTATAATAATACCACGTGATATTTTATATATTTGCTAATAATTATAATTGTTAAAACCATAGTTATAGTAAGTAATTGTTATAAATATTACCTAGTCATATTAATTTGTAGATGTAGAAAACATACAATAAAACAGTACTTGTCGGTTAAAACTAAGCGTAATAATAAGCACAACCTTTGTGATGCTCGTAATATGCTTCAAAAGTGGTGCCATCTACCAGTCGTTAGCAAAAGCTAGTGGGAGGTTATCAAACAGGCCGCCGAGCGCCATCCTTTTAAAGGGCCGATTTGTCGATTTAGGTTAAGAAAGTGTGATTGCACATCTTAAAAAATAATAATTTAGACTTTTGTAAATTTGCCGAATAGTTTTTTATTTAACATTGTATTTACTCGTTTGTGATCACAATCTTTTAGTTACTGAATATAACTTAGACCAATTTACAAAGTAAGATATACATTTTTTTCTGTAATGTTAAATAGTAAAGAGTAGTGTGTTGCATTTATCTATTGTCGGGCATAGTGTATTACATTATTGAGATGTTTTAATTAAAATCTTACATTGAAGCATTTACAAAAATTCTGGATAAAACCCAATCTCTAAATTACGGCAATTTTTAATTGAATCAACTTAAAAAATCCTCTATGGAAAAGCTTTTCAAATCAGCTATAATTTAATAACATTGAAGATAACTAAAATTTACAAATCTGTAATAAACGGAATGAATAATAGAAAAAGAAAATTCAAGTAAAGCGAATTATTCTCTTTTGCAGTTTAGTGAGGACCCCAACAAAATTAAACTGTTGGCCATCGAAAGAATCCATTTTCCCACGTCACGTGGCGTACCAACCTAGATTTTGGGAAAATGTAGCCTAACCTTTAACCAAATCTAGCGGCGGTGACGGGGAGTATGTTAGTGACAGCTTTTGGTTGCTATAAAATATTTCTGAAACCCCTGCGTATTTCAAAAATACAAAAATACTTACATACAGATCTTAAACGTATCGATGAATTATATTCTATACAATATATTGATACGAGGCGTAATTTGGCGACAGAAAATTCCGAAGGTGGAATTTAAGTGTTTCTTCAAATTTTCCAATATCTGAATAACGACTAATTTTATAAGAAAATGTTAAGACATTTTCTAAAGATAATTTAATTTCACATGACTATTTTTATGAAGTATTTTAGTACGAAGCTACAATGCATTCAAACAAGATTGAAAATGCTTAAACTGTATTATCGGTGTGTTTACAGACGCGGGCAGCTGAGGAGTTTTTTTGAAGTTAGCATCTATCTATTAGGCTCTATCTGACATGAAGTTTTAAACGTCAAACTAACAAAGCTTATTGTTTTTGTTTTTACAATGTTACAATGTTACAATTTTAGCATTATTATGTAACCTTACCTTCATAACGAAGATAAACAACACTATAAAATAAAAAAATAACCTATGTCAAATGTACGTTTAAAACATCATGGCAGATATAGGTTAATAGACATAATAGATGTTAACTTAAAAAAAATTTCAATGTCGCCCTGTTCTATAAAATACCAATTATGCAGTTTAGCGTTTTCAGTCTTATTTACAACATTTTGGACTTACTTGGCTGTGTATTAAGAAACTTTACCAAAGAATATAATAAAAACATATTTATACATTTGTCTATAATTGGTTGTTGATGAGATATTGAAAAAATTGAACTAGCCCTTAAATTCTAGCTTGGGAATCCTTTGCAGCTAAACTACTCGTCGTATCAAAAAAGGAACGTACTTATACGTTGGTATTTTTATATTTCTGTATCAAAAATATTTGATAAAAAATAAAAAAAAAACCTCTCCACTCGCCGCTAAATTTCTACCAAAATCTAATGAGAAACGAATACACAATTTTAAGCACATACTAGTTCTTATTCAGGAGCTATTGTGGATACTAGCATAGATCCACACACGTACATGCACACACACACACACACACACGCACACGCACACGCACACGCACACGCACACGCACACGCACACGCACAGCACACGCACACGCACACGCACACGCACACGCACACGCACACGCACACGCACACGCACACGCACACGCACACGAACACGCACACGCACACGCAGACGCACACGCACACGCACACGCACACGCACACGCACACGCACACGCACACGCACACGCACACGCACACGCACACGCACACGCACACGCACACGCACACGCACACGCACACGCACACAGCACACGCACACGCACACGCACACGCACAGCACACGCACACGCACCGCACGCACACGACACGCACACGCACACGCACACGCACACGCACACGCACACGCACACGCACACGCACACGCACACGCACACGCACACGCACAAGTACACGCACTCACACAGACATCACAGTCGATTTCCGCTAAACTTTATCGAATGTCGTAAAAGGAACTAATAAGTCGATTTAGCGATATTGAATAAAAATATCGAAAACATAAGTTTCTATACCTACATATGTACAGGTTGGCCAACTAAGAATGCGAGGTACTGTATCTGGAAAACTATACATCGTAGAGGCTTGCGGAAAAAAAAGTTATTACTAAAACGACCAATACAAAAACAAAAAATATTTTCATGTTTCTGAAATGACCGCTAGAGGTGTAATTGCAACCTTGAATCTAAGAAAGTGATGTTTCTGTGAATTCTGCTATATTAACCTAATAAAAAAATAACTGATCTTTGAAGTCGAGGATAATCTGAACTTTTTTTGTTTGGCACTTTGTGACGTATCTATAAAAATAAAGTGGTGGAGGGTATTCAAAGGTTTCCTTAAATTTTGGAAACGGCTAATCCGATTTTAACAAACTTGGGCGCTTTGAAAAGAGCTTTTCTTGGGCTACAAATGTTAAAATGATTGAAGTTTTGTTAGTTTCACATGTTGTCGCTAGAGGACTTTGTTCGACATGCCGACAGAAACGGTTAATTTTCGCAAAAAAATTAAATGCATTGGTGTGAGTTTTTTTCATGAACAAGTAGCTAAATGATGCCTAAACAAGCTCGCGAAAATCGCATCTCGGTATCTTATTCCTAACCTAAAATATCGGCCAAAGAAAACTTTACACGAAAATTCCTTTTTTATTTTTATTTTTTTTAACTATATTTTTCTGGAATTGTTTCTATTATGTAATTTGTGGGCCTAAAAACGACCGATTTAAAGGACGAAGGTTTTTAATGCCCCATAAATGCTCGATATGCTGACCATCAATCTGTACATTGCTGAGGCATCTTATAGGTAGACAAAACTGCAGGTTCAATTTCGGCTCTGAATAGGTTACCTAGAAATTGTGATTTTAAATGTTTGTAAATTTATTTACCAGAATAAAATCACCCTTTTTGAAATTACTATGGGTAAGTAAGCAATGCTAAATGTTATACGAAAGGCCTATTTCTTGTTTGTTTAAATGCATATTCACTATGGATATGTACGAAAAATACAATTAATAGAAGCAAGCAATCGAAACAGATACCTAAACGAAACATACAGAATCCTCAAATTGTCAATAGTTGTCTTCAGAATGCCGCAGTAGCTAAAAGAGTTTACGCGACTCGATATCCAAATCGGCGTCCTTGCGATGTAAGAGATGTAAGTGGCGAGCTTACGAGCCAATGGTAGTTTTAGGTCTACGTTTCAACGGCAAAGAATTGGAAGAACACAAGAAAATATTAAACATGTACTGGGCTATATTGAAGGATTTGGGACAACAGTTCAAAATATTTTGAAGGACCATAGGTAAGCTCTAATGGCCATCAAAATATATAGATATTCGTTTAAACTTTTTTTAATTACTTTAAGAATGCACCCATATCATGTCGTTTTGCATGAGGCCTTGAAAGAGGAAGATTTTGATCGAAGGTTAGACTATTGCCATTGGATGTTGGGCATGATACGCGAAAATAGAGAATTTTTATTTAAAATTTTTTGGACCGATGAAGCCACCTTCAGCAGTGACGGGAGGGTCAATCTGCACAATATGCATTATTAGTCTGCAAAAAATCCCCATTGGTTGCGTGAAGTTCAGCGCCAAGGACGTTGGAGTTTAAATTTATGGTGTGGCATACTGGGAGGCAGAATTATTGGGCTATATTTTTTCGAGCAACCCCTAAATGGCAATGTATTTCTTGACTTTTTGGCCAATTACCTTTGTTGTTGGAAGGTGTGCCTCTGGAAACAAGGCAAAAATTGTTTTTGCAGTTGGATGGTTGCCCAGCACATTTTGCTATTAATGTGCGAGAGCATATTAATGCAGTATTTCAACAGCGGTGGATTGGAAGAGGCAGTCTGTTTCATGGCCTCCGCGATCGCCAGACTTAACTTGCCTGGATTTTTATTTATCGTGTTTCGGACTCAACCTACTACTAAAGAAGATATGAAAAACCGGATTCGTAACGCAATACGTAACATACCGAGAGCCGAAATTGAAGCTGCAGTTTAGTCTAGTCATGAGAGGCTTCAGCAATGCTTAGAGCGTGATGGTCAGTATTTAGAGCATTTACGGGGGCATTAAAAACCTTCCTCCTTTAAATCGGTCCTTTTTAGGGCCACAACTTACATAATAGAAACAATTCCAGAAAAATATAGTTAAAAAAATAAAAATTGAAGGGATTTGCCGATATTTTAGGTTAAGAACAAGATATCGAGATGCGGTTTTCGCGGTTTAGGCATCATTTAGCTACTTGTTCAATGCATTTAATTTTTTTGCGAAAATTAACCGTGTCTGTCGGAATTACGAACAAAGCCCTCTAGCGACAACATGTGAAACTAACAAAACTTCAATTATTTTAACATTTGTAGCCCAAGAATAGCCCAAGTTTGTTAAAATCGGCTTAGCCGTTTCGAAGATACAGGGGGTTATTTAAGGAAACCTTTGAGTACCCCCTACCACTTTATTTTTAGACATACGTCAAAAAGTGCCAAACAAAAAAAGTTCAGATTATCCTTGTCTTTAAAGATGTTATTTTTTTATTAGGTTAATATAGCAGAATTTACAGAAAAATCACTTTTTTAGCTTCAAGATTGAAGCCATTTCAGCAACTTGAAAATATTTTCCACGTTTTCGATATTGGCCGTTTTAGTAATAACTTTTTTTGCGCAAGCCTCTACGATGGATAGTTTCCCAGATACAGTATCTCGCATTCTTAGTTGGCCACCCTGTACATGTAGATTGGAACGTAAAAGTAAATACTGAAATGGATTTAATTTTTGAACAAATTAGGGGATTGCCACAAGGAGAACCAAAACAACCTCGTCACACATTTAAAGACTTCTAAGAAAAAAAACGCCATAAAAACAGTAAATTGGAATAACTACTTCAATATATTTACTTACGAGTCTATATATTAAAAAATAGGAGTACAAATTTTAGGCGAAAGGTTAAAGACATGCTTAGATTACTCATTAGATTTGTTGTTTCAGCAGAAATCAGTGTTGAAAGGGCCAGAGTTTTATACTCTGACTTTTAGAGCTGGTAGCTATGTAAATGTACGGTTTGTTTGCATGGAAAGTTTTTCTATAAAATGAATGGGTGATGCATTTGTATGAATACCTGAGTAAAGCGAGTAAGAGCAAAATTTTACAAATGTAAAAAGTTACCAAAGAATACAGTGAAACCCAAAACTCAAGTATATTTGACATAATAATAGGTTCAAATCAAGCATATATTTGAAGTTGAAAAATAATGAATTAAACTCATGATAGGTTTAAAAATCATACGTTTTCAAACAGACTTCGACGATGTAAATTGTGAACTATGCTGTGTAGTTAATATAATCTTCGGTGGAAGTAAAAGCATCTCAACATTACAGTACTGGCGGACTTATATAACTACATAACAAAATACCTGGTGTAGAACAAGACACGACGTTCCAACCTACATAATGGAACTTAACAGAAATGAAATAATTTTTGTAACAATTTTTTTAAGATAATAGACACTTTTATATTAGGTTCATTAAGAAAATAGGTAACTCTGTAAAAAAAGAACAATTTATGTCAAACAGACGTTTAAAACTTCCTGTCATATAGAGGTTAATAGACATCTAGAACCTAACTTAAGAAAAACCACAAAGCTGCCCGCTTCTAAGAAAATGTCCATAATGTAGCTTAAGCATATTCGAACATGTTTATTTAATTTTAACATTTATTTCGGTTTACATTAAAAAACTTTATAAAGAAAATGTTAAGTAAAATTAAATTTTCTTTAAACAAGATGTCTACACCTTTTTCTAATAAGATTAATCATTATTCAGATATTGCAAAAAAAATGGTTAAATTCTACACTAGGAATTTTTTGCCACCAATCTAAGCGTCATATTAAAATTTGCATAGAATGTAATTAATCTAGGCAACTAAGGTCAATGTATCGGTATTTTTACATTTTTTAAATATACAGCTGTTACAGAAATATTTGATAAATATCAAAAACGGCTCTACGCCAATGGCTTTGTAACACACACACACACACACACACACACACACACACACACACACACGCATACGCACGTACACATGGACATACAGACGCACACACGCACACACACAAACACATACACACACACACACACACGCACACACGCACACACCACACGCACACACGCACACACGCACACACGCACATACGCACATACGCACACGCACACACACACACACACACACACACACATTCGCACACACGCCGACACGCACACACGCACACACGCATACACGCATACGTGCACACAAGCACAAACGCACACAGGCACACACTCACACACTGACACACCCACACACTCACGCACTCACACACTCACACACTCACACACTCACACACTCACACATTCACACACATACACAATCACACACACACACTCACACACTCACACTCACACTCACACACTCACACGTTCACACACTCACACACTCACACACCACTCAGACCCACCTACACACTCAACACTCACACACTCACACACTCACACACTACACACTCCACACACACTCAACACTCACACTAACACACTCACACACCTCACACACTCACCACCACCATCACACTCACCACTCACACACCACACTCACACACTCACACACTCACACCACTCCACACACTCACACACTCACACTCACCACACTCACACACCATCACACACTCACACACACTCACACACTCACCACACACTCACACACTCACACACTCAACACCACCACTCACACACTCACACACCACACCACTCACCACACTCACACCACCACTCACACTCACACACTCACACACCCACACACTCACACACTCCACACCACCTACACCTCACACACTCACACACTCACACACCCACACTCACACTCACACACTCACCACCACTCACACACCACTCACACTCACACACTCACACACTCACACTCACACACACACACTCACCACTCACACACTCACACACTCACACACCCACACCTCACACACTCCACACACTCACACACTCACACACTCACACACTCCACACACTCACAACATCCTCACACTCCCCACACACCACTCACACTCACACCTCACACACTCACACACTACACACTCCACACACTCACACCCACACACACACACCACACACTCACACACCACACCACACACTCCACACTCCACACCACACCCACACATCACACACTCACACACTCCACACACTCACACACTCACACACTCACACACTCACACCACACATCACACACCTCACACACCCCACACTCACACACACACTCACACACCTCACACACTCACACACCACTCACACACTCACACACTCACACCACACACTCACACACTCACCACACACTCACACCACTCACACCACCACCCACTCCACACACAATCACAACTCACACCACCACACACTCACCACACTCACACACTCACACTCACACACCACACACTCACACACTCACACATCACACCACCACCACACTCACACACTCCACACCACCCTCACCACTCACACACTCACACACTCACACCACCACACACTCACACACTCACACACTCACACTCACCACCACTCCCACACACTCACACTCACACACTCACACACTCACACTCACACTCACCCACACTCCACACTCACACACTCACACACTCCCACACTCACACTCACACCACACACACCCACACACTCACACCCACACTCACACACACCCACACTCACACCTCACACACTCACACTCACACACTCACACACTCACACACTACACCCACACACTCACACACTCACCACCACACCACACTCCACACTCACACACCACATCACACACCACACACTCCACACACCCACACACTCACACACTCACACTCACACCTCACACACTCCCACACACTCACACACTCACACCTCACACACACACTCACACCACTCACACACTCACACACTCACACACTCACACACTCACACACTCACACCTCACATCCACACTCACTCACACACTACACACTCACATCCCTCACACACTCACACACTCCACACTCCACACACTCACACACTCACACACCACCTCACACACTCCACACCACACCACACACTCACACCACACACTCACACACTCACACACCTCACACACCCCTCACACACTCCACACACTCCACCACTCCACCTCACACACTCACACCCCCCACTCACACACTCACACCTCACACCTCCCACACTCCACACCCACACTCCACACCCCACACTCACACATCACACACTCACACACTCCACACTCCACCCACACTCACACACTCACACACCCACCTCACACCACCACTCACACACTCCACACCACACACACTCACACTCACACACTCACACACTCACACTCACTCACACACTCCACCATCCACCACACACACACACACACTCACACCCACACTCACACACTCCACACACCTCACACAACCACACACTCACTCACACTCCACACCACACTCACACACTCACACACCCACCTCACACACCACACTCACACACTCACACACTCACACACCACCACCACACACTCCCACACTCACACACTCACACTCACACACTCACACACTCACCCACACACCACTCACACCTCCACACACCCACACCACTCACACCACACCTCACACACCTCACACCCCACACCACACACTCCACACACACACTCCCCACACACCACCATCACACACTCACACACTCACCTCACACCCACACTCCCACACACTCACACACTCACACACTCACCACTCACACACTCACACACTCCACACACTCACACCTCACACACTCACACCACTCACACTCACACTCACACACTCCCCACACACACACTCACACACTCACACACTCACACACTCACACTCCCACACACCTCCACACACTCACACACCACCACACTCACACTCACACCCACACACCCCACACTCACACACTCCACACCACACTCACACTCACACCTCACACACTCCACACACCCACACACTCACACACTCACACACTCACACACTCACACACTCACACACTCACACCACCTCACACACCACACACCACTCACACTCACACACTCCACCCACTCCACACCACACTCACACACCACACACTCACACCTCCACACTCACACTCACACACTCCACACTCCACACTCACACCACACACTCACACATCACACTCACACACCCACACTCACACACTCACACACTCACACACACTCACACCTCACACTCACACACCACACACACCACCACACTCACACACCCACACTCCACACACACCACCTCACACCACCACCCCACACCCCACCCCACCCACACACTCACCACCCCACACCTCACACACCTCCACTCACACATCCACACACTCCACACCCACACTCACACACCCACACACCCCCACACCCACACCACACCACACACTCACACACTCACACACCTCACACACTCACACACCACACCACCACCACACTCACACCCACACCACCCCACACCCACACACCACCACACACCACCACCACCCACACCCACACACTCACACCCACCACACCTCACACACCACACCCACACCCACACACCACCACACACCCACCACCACCACACACCCCACCACACACCCACACACCACACCCCCACACCACACACTCCACCACACCACACCCACACCCACACTCACACCCACACACCCACCACCACCCACATCACACACTCCACCCACACACCACACACTCACACACACACACCCACACCCACACCCACACTCCACACACCACCACACTCACACACACCCACACCACACATCACACCCACACACCCCACACCACACACACACACCCACCTCACACACCACACTCACACCACCACCACACCACACCCACACCACCCACCACACACCCCACTCACACACCACCCACACACCACACACCACCCACCACTCACACCACACCCACACCCACCACCACACACTCACACCCACACTCACACTCACACCCACACCCACACCACACACTCATCACACACACACACTCACACACACACACCACCACCCACACACTCACACCCACACCCACACACTCACACACCCACACACTCACACACCACACACTCACACACCACACACTCACACACTCACACACTCACACCCACCACACACTCACACACTCACACACACACACTCACACCACTCCACACTCCACACCACCACACACACCACCACCCCACACTCACACACTCACACACTCACACACACTCACACACCACACCACACACCACACCACACTCCACCACACACCACACATCCACCCACCACCACCACACACCACACACACACACACCACACCCACACACACACCCCTCCACACCACCCACACACACCACACACACCCACACACCACCACCCACCCACACACCCACACTCCCCACCCACCACCACTCACCCCACACACCCATCACACCCACCCACACCCCACACCACACCCACCCACACCACACCCACACACCACACCACACCCACACTCCCCCACACCCACACCCACCCACTCCACACTCCACCACCACCACACTCACACCTCCACACCCACACCCCACTCACACACCACACCCACCCACACCACCTCCACCACACACACACACCCACACCACACACCACACATCACACCTCACACCCACCACACCACCCCACACACTCCACACACACCACACACACCCTCACACACCCCACACACCACCACACTCACACCACCCACACCACACACTCACACACTCACACACTCACACCACACTCACACACCCACACACCCACACACTCCACCACACCACACACCACCACCACCCACACTCACACACCACCCACACACTCACACCTCACACACTCACACCACACCCACACACACTCACACACCCACACTCCCCACACCCACACACCCACACCACCACACCTCACACCCCCCTCACACACTCACCACACCACCACACTCACACTCACACCCACTCACACTCACACACCACCCCACACTCACACCACCACACTCACACACTCACACACCCCACCACACACTCACACCCACACCCACACACACCCCACACCTCCCCCACCACACTCACACACCCACACCCACACCACACACTCACACCTCACACCACATCACCCACACCTCACACACTCACACCCACACCACACCACACTCACACACCACACACACCCCACACACCCACACCCACACCCACACCACCTCACACCCCACACCCACACACTCACACACCCACACTCACACCACACACTCACACACCACACCACCACCACACCACACCCACACCACACACCACACACACCACACCACACACACCCACACACACACACACACACACACACCACCCACACCACACACTCCACACCCACACCACCCACACTCACACACTCACACCACCACACTCCACCACACTCACACACCCACACACCCACACACTCACCCACCCACACACCACACACTCACACACCACACCCCACACTCACACCACACCACACTCACACACACACTCACACACCACTCACACCCACACACTCACACACTCACACACCACCTCCACCACACTCACACCACCTCCACCCACCACACCTCCACACCCACACTCCACACACTCACCACTCACACCTCACACACTCACACCCTCCCACACCCACCTCACACACTCACACACTCACACACCTCCACACTCACACACCACCTCACCCACACTCCACACACACTCACCACACCCACACCACACCACACACACACTCACACACACACCACACACCACACTCACACCACACCCACACACCCACACCCACCCACCCACAACCACACACTCACACTCACACACACACTCACACACTCACCACTCACACACTCACACACTCACCACCTCCCACACCACACACACACACCTCACACCCACACTCACACTCACACTCACTCACCACACACTCACACACCCACACACTCACCCCACACACCACACACTCCACACTCACACACCTCACACCCACACTCACACCACACACACCACCACACACCACCTCACACCCACCACCACACCTCACACACTCACCACACACTCACACACACCACACCACACCACCACACTCACACCACACACCCCACCACACACTCACACACTCACACCACACACTCACACACCACACCCACACACTCACAACACACTCACACACACACTCACACTCACCACCACACCACACCCACACTCACACCTCACACCTCACACACTCACACACCACACTCCCACACACCCACACTCACACTCCCCACACACTCACACACTCACACCACTCACCCACTCCACACTCCCACACATCCCACACTCACACACTCACACCCACACCCACACACCACCACCCACACTCACACACCTCACACCACACCTCCACACACACCACCACACCACACACTCACACACTCCACACACTCACACACCACACCTCACACCACTCACTCACACTACACCACACTCACACACTCACACCACACACTCACACACTCACACTCACCTCCACACTCACACATCACACTCACCACTCACACTCACACACCCACAATACACAGCCCACAACCTCAACACCTCACATCCACACTACTCAAATCACACCTCACCACACTCACAACAAACATAACGTAAACTAACACACACTCAACACACACACTACACATACCACACATTCTCACCACTAAACTAACAACACCACACATAAAACACCACAACTCATTCACACTCACATCCATAACCTACACATACAAATACCATACACACCTCCCACATCTCATCAACTACCACAGACTAAATCACACAAATAATAAACTACAACATACCACTCCCAAATGCATTACCCCAATCCCACCAATTTGACACAACATCAACTAAAATAACCTCGATAATTCACATTCACAACACTCACACTAATTCCACTCTTTATCTCACAAATCACACAGTCCACATATAACAAACTCCCTTAAACCAATACTTAAACTATAAATACAATTATCAAGTAAAAGAACAAAATACTTATCACAAATACACTGTAGTTACCTTTCATGACTAACCTTAAAACACGCTCATTAACTCACACTCACACACTCACACACTACACACATAACTACATCACACCTCACATCACTCACACCTCACACTACACACTCACACACCCACACACTACACCTCACATCTCACACACCACAATCACACTACACTCACACTCCACACACACACTTAACACTCACTACACCCTACCACTCACACACACACTCACACACCTACACACTCACACACTCACACCTCACACTCACACACTCATCTACGCACCACAGTACCACACTACTCCCACTCACATATCTGCACACTCACACTCACACCCACATCACCACACCACACCACACACTCACACACATCACACTCACACACTCACACACCACACACTCACACACTCACACACACATCACACACTCACACACTCACACTAACTCACACACCACACACTCACACACACTCACACACCACACACTCACACACTCACACACTCACACTCACACACTCACACACACACACACTCACACACTACACACACCCCAACACACTCACATCACACACATCACACTCACACACTCACACTACACTACACACCACACACCACACACCACCACACTCACACACTCACACACACTCACACACACTCACACACCATCACACTCACACACACCACACACTCCACACTCACACACTCACACACTCACACACACTCACATCACAACACACACCACACAGAACCACACACACTCACCATCACATCACCACACACATACGCTCACAACACCACACACGCTCACACCACACATGCACACACACACTCACACATGCACGCACCACACTCACACACATCACCACACACACAATCACACACCACATCACCACACAGACAGCACACTACAACCATTCACACAACCGCACCACATCACACCACACACACACTCACACACACACACACCTACACACACCACACCACACACCATTCACACCACTCACACACATCACACACACTACACACACTACACACACACACATCACCACACACACACATCACACACCACACCACATCACACACACACATCACACACACTACACATCACACACTGACACACACACTCACGCAAGTACACACACCACACACTCACATCACCACACACACATCACACACACCACACATCACACACACACACACACACACATCACACACTACACACACTCACACCTCCAATACTACACACACACATCACACACACACACACGCATTACTGCTCACACAACTCACACACAATCAGCACCACGCACAGCAGCATGCAGCACACCACGCACCACACACTACAGCACTACTCCACTCCACCTCACACACATCACACACACACACCACACACACACACACACACACCACACAAGACAACACACAACACCTCACCACTCACACTCCACACCCACAAATGATCAATGGTCCTCATAACGTGAAAGTCCGTCAAACTCTCGAGGTCGAATTTTCACATAATTGAAATACCTTGCATTTACTATGCTTCGTACAGTATACGGGAATGTAAAAATTAGAAGGTAAGTATGACGTTTTGGATAAAATTATTGTATAAATTATTACGTTAATCAATACCAACACATTTCTTTATCGGCTTTATAGTAACTAGATCAAACATCACAGTTTAGTAAAAATTTAAGCATATACGTATTTCTTAAATCTGCCTCCATATGCCATTATACTTCACATTAGACAAGAAAAGTACAGAAGGAATTACCGATTATACTGACCTCCTGACATTTTCCTCAGTTCTGAATTACCTGACATGGTAATTAGTAAGTCAACAAAATTATTAGTTAAACTATCAGTATATATACCATCTCCCCATAATGGCAGTTTTAGCCCTAAGTCCTTCTACAAATTTAGTTGGTACTTAAGAACAGTTACAAGATAAATATTAACCTGGATAGTGAGTTTGTCGTAAGTTTCAGCAATCAGCTTCACCGGATTAATTTCCCACTGCGTTTTGAGTTTCAAATATTCAAGAGGTCCAAATATAGACTTTAGTAGAGCTGTTCCCTCTTGAGAACGCAAGTAAGCTTTGTAAACGTTATGATATGTAGTACAATTGTTATTAAGAGGTGAAAGAAGTAACTATAAATTAGACTTTATTCAAAATTAAGCACGTGTTAGGGTTTACCTTATCATTAGGATCTAACTCCTTAAAAACCACCGGCTGCCAGTTTAAACTTCTATTCCACTCTAATAGTGTACCTTTTGGGGGAAATAATCCAGCTAAAACTAAAGATAAAGACATAAACGTACGAGCTGTTGGACTTGATACAGCGGAAATTAAGTCAGGCTCATATAGTTCTCCTAAGAAGTGTTTGTATCTGTTATTTAACCACACACCAAGACCATAAGCTGCTGATTTACCTTCCTAAAAATTAATAAATTTTATGCTCTCTTAAACCATTTTCAACTTTTACGTTTGTTAAACTTCCAAAGCCATAAGGAAAATAATTTTCATTCTTATGAGGGTCTGTTGGAAATGTAACATTATTTATTGGGGTTCTATGTCCATGTCGGAATACCTGTAATCGCATACATTCCAAAATCAATTAGTGTTGTAAAAATCACTCACCAAATGTACTAATTTTAAGGTTTCAGTGTCATCACATAAAGTACACGTAACGAAAATTGTTATGTAAAAAATTATGTTGAAAAACATTGATAATATATAAATAGAAAAATAAATAACCTGTAAATAAGAAACTTGTGGTAAGTATGGGTAAAACGTATTGACCACATTCACAATAATGCTAATAGTCTTACTAATTATCTTATAGTACACATAATCACATATTTAATAAAATTTTAATAATTGGCATTGTTTGCACTTTGTAAACGGTTATAATTAGTTGACTCTTTTAATTTGTTTTTTTATATATTATTTTATTTACATTTTAATTGTAAATTATAATGTTTATTATTAGATAATCTACCATTGCTATGACAAAAATAATTCATAGGTTCTATACTATAATGAGGAATTTCAACGGAAACATAAATTTTATGAGTTATATGCACAATTTGGAAACTCAATTCATTATCCCCCTACCCTGTAACGCCCTTTTCACTACTTTTTAATTTTACCACCAATTAAGTTTTGAAATTTGCATTTTCTAAAAATTTACAACAAATCTTTAACACTTTTTCGTTCAATAATTAAAATTTTATACCTCGATATTTTCTCTTTAAACATAATTACAAACGCCTGTTATAAACATCGATTTTTGTCCATGCGCAACTGAATTGAACACCACGCCCGTTCTGTACCTTACTTTTTACACTGCCCAAGGAAACATCTTTTGCATAATTTTAAATAGAAATAAATAGGAACAAAAGTAGAAATAAGAAAACCGCTTATGTTAAGAAAAACTTTTATTTTCATAAATTTCCGTATCGTTGAAAAGCGTGGTGTGACGTCACGAACTTTACTTGGTTAAAATTGCGCCTGATAATGCATTGCCATCTGCATGAAGATAAATGGAGATACCTCTGTTTTGCATAAATCACACATGCTGTTATATCCATTCTGCGTGGAAAAATTAATGGAAAATTGCTTTACGTTGCCATATGTTACCGTTCGTACAGATGAAAGTTATAGTATCTTGCTGTACGTTTATATTTCGATTATTTGTACGTTGAACACAAATGGAAATTACCTTTAAATAATCGTATATATGCCTTGTGAATTGGAAATGAAAAATGTCAAGCTACAGTTGGTTTAAGACAAGATTAAAATATTTATTTTGTACAAGTGAGTACTTACCCTTTTAGTGCAGTTTAAGTAAATACCAATCAGTGTAGTTTTGATTTGATACAGTTATAAAGGAGCAGCTGAGTTTTGATCCTAAGACAAAAACATTTCAGTTCATAACCTATCGCAACTGTAATTTGTTGACATAGGCCAATACACGTTTCATTATTTAATACAGTGTTGATCACATTGCATCTTGAATTGTAAGTAAACATAGATTATAAGGTTGTAGAGTGTTTAATTTAGTAATCTTAAGATCGTAAGGCTTTACGAGAAATATCGTTTTAGTTATTTTATGCTGATATTAATCAGACATTTTGTTTTCCTTAAATGTACATATAAATATAGGTGTTTAGTGTTTATTCAGATTACCTATTATGCTTTGAGATACAACCTTTCTCAATTTTTGAGGTATTTTAATTATTAAAGTGGTGCCCACAATAAAACAAATGCTAATACTGATTACATTTACGGATAGATATATGCTACCCTCACACCTGATGAATGAGTTCTCAATTACAGTAAGTTTGTAACTCACTGAGCTAGACCGTGGTGCAATTTACCTTTGTAATATAACATCTGTTCCTGAGAACTTTAGCACGGCAAGTCAAACTTAGACTGTTCGGGTCCACAATTATTAAAAGAAAAGAACTGTCATACGAGGGTCCAGCTGAATTTATTGAGAATAAGATCTAATAGGCCGTGAAAACAATACATAGATTGCTATTTAGAGCAATTTTTATCTGTCATTTGAAGTTTTACTGTTGAAGTTGCGTTCATTATAACTCTAGTTATTAATTCTTTTAAATGGAATTGCATGTAAAAAAATTGAATTAACCAGAGAGCATGTTCGAATCATGGTTTATTATGATTTTAAAAAACGTTTAAGCGCTTATGAGTGCAAAGAGAGTTTAGATTAGGTTCTTAGTGAACAAGAAACTTCATTTGGCTACAATTTACCTATGGTATAAGGAATTGGAACGGGAAAGGAATTGTGCTCAGCATTAAAAAGGAGCAGATAAACCTCCTACGGCTGTTACAGATAAAGACATTGCTGCTGTCAAAAAAATACTTGAGAAGGACAATAACGTCACTTATGCGGTAATAGAGCATCAACTCAATATTAGATCTTCAACTGTTAGAACTTAACCTTTTCCAAAAAGGCCCAAGAAAAGCGGGTTTAAACTAAGTCTCTTAAATAATGGTGGACATATAATTTTTTTCCAAAATAGTGACAGGTGACCAAACTTATATTCCCTTTTTCCACGTACCTACCCTCCCAAGAGAGACGTGTGTATGCATACACGAAGATGGAGAAACTCTAACTGACAAAGAAGCAGCGAGCTATGAAAAAGGGTATATATGCAGTATTCTTTAGAAGTACAGGCTTAGTAAAAGCAATAAAGCTAGAAGGACAAAGGAATTATGCTGCACCATGATAAAGCATACGGCAGTTTTAACTCTCCAGTTTTGGCAAAAGTAATAGGGCATCTACCCTATTCCCCTAATTCAGTAATGTGCGACTTTTTGCCATTCTTTGAGTTTAAAAGGAATTTGCGGGGTAGAAGGTTTTCGTCTGAAGAAGAGATTGATGTCGGAGTTCGAGCTTATTTTGAAGGCATCCCGAAAGAATGTTGGCTGGGAGCTTTTAAACAGTGGAAAGAAAGAATGGTCAAGTGCATCATTGTTGAAGGGAATTACTTTGAGCATGTTTAAAATAAAACCTAGAAAATATTAACCGTATTTCTTATCCTCAATAAATTCAGCTCGACCCAAAATTACTTGAGATCTTTTTTGCATAAAATCTCCTCAAGCAATATACCATTTAATGAAAATATTAATTCTCGAACAATTACTTTAAAATCAAGAAAAAAATAGTGCCTTGAAATAATAACTCAATTTTGAAAGAAGTACGTTGACAATGGCTAAAGAGTACAATTGTTGCCAGGACAAAAAATTTTCCATATCGTTAAAAACTATAGTATGTGTTTAAAGTTTATAACAAATTTTTTTTAATCACGTACTTTTTATCGAAAGAATTGGAAATAATCACAATCGTAAAATTTTAATGTCTGCCATGAACAGCAAGGCTATCCGGCTGGACAACAGGAAATTTACATGTCTAAGAGAGGGAGACAGATAGATGAGGAATTACAATAAGTATGAGAGAGAACGAGTCAAAGTCATAGCTAGGCCGTGCCACTTCACAAGGTGATGCAGTATAGTGGAGTTCTTGACCTTTTCAGGAGCACCGACCTAGACCAGAAGGTATCGTATTGCGTAACCAATATTATGAAATCAAAAAATATAACCAGTTCCCGGAAATGGCCTAAAGTTTATTGACCTAAACCGGATGTTGAAAATTTTTAGAAATCTAAAAACAGAACGTGTTCTTGGAAACGGGAGAAAGTTTTTGAAGTCTCAATGTTCATAGACCTGGGCCGAAAGTGAGGGTTCGTTGGCCACTAAAAGTAAGTCAAGGTTATTTCCAGAGTTCTTAGAATTATATAATTAAGTTAAGTTAATACGTGTAAACCTGTTAGCGCTCAACGTCATTTTTCCCTAGTATGAACAGCAGCAACATGCTCCTCATACATTAGTGCAACTTGCAATACAAGTCTTCGGCTTAAATAAAAGTACACTTTGCAAGCGAATTAAGAACGTGGTTGACCTCGTTACAACTGAAAGTAAACACTATGTGCAAGTTAGTGTTTAATTTCTTTAAAGCTATGCACAATATACTAAAACTGTATTTAATTTTGGTGCTACTTAAAATGATATCTTGGTAGTGAAATCGGTTTTATTCATGTATTAGGGTACATGTTCACTACTCCTAATAACTGATAACCAATTTTTGCATTTTTATCTTCTTGAATAAGTTCCTTTTCAATCTGGAACATTCATGATTTTTTTGATTCACCACCATTAATAGTTGCTGAGGTTTCGTTATGTACCTGGATACATATAACGATTTTGATTTTGTAACTTGAAGCAAATTATCAACAACATACTGCTTTTTCAGCAGTTATCTAGTCCTTAAGGCCATGCATTTGAGCTTTCCATGTTACACACTTAATGTTTTTTTGCAAATAAACAATATATTGGTCAGTAATTATGCACGTATTGCAAACGTCCGTGTTTCACTAGTTATCAGTTTTCTAGCTGAAGTCCTGAAAGGATTATATTAACAACACACACACTGTTATCACAGTTTTAGAACACAAACTCACACAATTTGGGATGCCATAAGATTTCTGTTTTCACACAAGCAGTTCTACCTTTCCAACTGAAAGCAACACCTGATATATTTTACTGCCTTAACAAATAGTAGGTAACTTTTCACAGATTCAACAGCCCACTTTTTTTAGGTCATGAATTTCCTAGATCCTAATACTCAATATCTTACTTTTCCGTAATAAGCAGATAGCTGTTAAACGAGCATTGGTCATCAACCCTAATGGACAATTCTCCAATGTTCACACGATTTAAATTTTGTCTAGCTGAAAGTATCAAAGGATATTGCCATCTGCAAACTTTAGAAAAAATATTTCGTATAGATTTAACAAACGATTTTTGTATGTCACAAATATACTTATACATATATAACGCTTTCATACGCCATTAAGCAGCTTTATACCTGTACAATTCATAAAGCTATTCAAAAGAAAAAATCTGAAGTGCTTTCATTCCCGTGTTCATACATATACAATATAAAAAACTAGCGGACTTATGTAATTACATAACAAAACGAGAAATTCAAAAAAGAAACTGAAATTTTTTGGTTTCAAGTATTACATGACTTTCGCCACTTTGATCCTCCTCTAAAACAAATATCAATGTTTATTAAGGATCATTAGTTTTTTGTTTAACACATATTTCAATACTGATCTATGATGCACTTTCAAATATCAATATAGGTACAATGTCACATTGTATTTATAAAAAAAGTCAAAATACATTCATAACTAGCTTCTAGTTAATGTAAAAATAATTTTACCGAAAACATGAAATATGCTCGTTGTGGAACGTGTATGCCAAGCGATGAGGGAATTACAGCACACACACACACACGAACGCACATACGTACGCACACATGCACCCACGACCACACGCAAGCACGCACGCACGTAATCACACACACAAACACAAACAACACAAACAAACACACACAAACAAAACATACAACACACAAATCCCTCTCCCTCTCACCACTTCTTCCTCTCCACTCACTTACTCACTCACAACCCATTCAATCACACCACACACTCACCACCACTCCCACCACCCCCATCACCACCCACCACCACCACCCACCCTCTCCCACCCCAAATTCCCAACCCCACCACCCCCCCCCCACCACCACCACCCCCCACCCCTCCCCCACCACCCTCCCACCCACCCCCCACCACCCCACCCCACCACCCCACTCCCCCCTCCCCACTCTCACCCCCACCCCCCCCACCCACCCACCACCCCCCTCCCCCACTCACCCACACCCCCCACCATTCCCCCCCACTCCTCCTCCCCACCACCCCCACTCCCACTCCACTCACCACCACCCCTCCCCACCCCCAACCCACTCCTCCACCACCCCCACCCCCCACCACCCACCCACTCCCCCTCACCCACTCCTACTCCTCCCACTCACCACCACCCACCACCACCACCACCAATCACCCACCCCACACACCACAACTCACCCCACTCACCAACTCACTCACCCAACCCCTCACCCCACTCACCACCCTCCTCCCCACCACTCCCACCCCTCACCACTCACCCTCCCACTCCCCACTCATCCCCTCCCTCCCTCACTCACCCAACCCTACTCACTCACTCCTCACTCACCCACCCCCACCCCCACTCCCCACTCACTCTCTCAACCCACCCCCCTCCCACTCCCCTCACCCTCACTCACCACCACCCCTCCCCCACCACACCACTCACCCACTCACCCCCCCCCCCCCACTAATCACACACCACCCCAACTCCCCCTCCCACCCACCCCCTCACTCACCACCTCACCACCATCTTTCCCACTCACCCTCCCACACACTCCCCTCACCCCCCACTCCCCAACCACACTCACCACCCCACTAACCCTCACCCCTTCACTTTCCCCACTCCCACTCACTCCCACCCTCCACCACTCAGTCCCCATTACACCCTCACCCACTCACTCATCACCCACTCACCCCCCCTCCACCACACTCCCCCTCACCACCACTCAACCACCCCACCACCCCATCACCCTCCCCCCCCCACCACCACCCAATAACCCCCCTCCACTCACACCACTCCTCATTCCCCCCACCCACTACACCAACTCACCACTCACTCACTCCCACTCACAACCACCCCACCCCCCTCACTCCCCTCACTTCCCACCCCCCACCCCCACCCCTCACACTCCCCTTCACCCCCCACTCCCCTCACCCACCACCCCTACACTAACCCCCCCCCTCCCACTTACCCCAAACACTTTACTCCCACTCACTCCACTCCCCACACTCACCCACTCACCACCCCCTCACCCTCATATTCACTCCCCCCTCCCACCACCCCCCACCACTACTCACCCACCTCCACTCACTCCCCCTCACACACTCACCCAACTCCCACCCCACCTCAACTCACCCCCCCACTTCCCCTCCTCACCCCTATCACCCCCTCCCACCCACTCACACCAACTCACCCCACCAAACCCCATTTACCCCTCACCACTCACCCCCACCACCACCCACTCACCCTCCACCCCCACCACTCACCAGTCAAACCCCACTAACCCCACTCCTCACCACCCCCTCCACTACCACCACCTCCCCCTCACCACTCACCCCTCACACCCACTCACCTCCCATCCCACTCCCACCCCCCACCCATCACCCCCTCCCCACCCCCCCCACTCACTCCCACCCACCACTTACCCATTTCCTCACCACCAAACCCCCCCCACTCCCACCCACCCTCATCCCCTTACCCTCCTCCTCACCACCCCCCACTCCCCCACTCACCCCACTCCTCTCACTCACTCCCCTCCCACCTTCACCCCACAACCCACTCCCCCACACACTCACCCCACCCACACCCACACACTCCCCCCCACCCTCACCCCCACCCACCCCCACACCTCACCACCCCACCCCCACCCCCACCACCACCCCACTACCATCACCCCCCACCCACCCCCCCCACTCCCACACCCCACCCCACTCCCCACTCCCCACACTCACTCCCCCTCCCCATTAACTCATCCCCCACCCCTTCCCCCCACCCTCACACCACTCACCACTCCCCCCACTCTCCTCACCACTCACCCCTCCTCACCCCCCTCCCTCCTAACTCTTCCCACCACCCTCCACCCACCACTCACTCACTCACAAACTCACTCACCAAATTACACTCACCCCTCACAACTCATTACTCCTCCCCTCACCCCTCCTCACCCACCATCACCCCTCACCCACACTCACTCACCCCACTCACCCACTCCCCACCCTCCCACTCACCCACCCACCCACCCCCACAACAACACTCACCCACCTCCCCTTTCACCCTCACTCCCACCCACAACCCTCCCCTCACCACCACTCATCCTCCCCACACACCCCTCACCACTCCACCACCACTCACTCACTAACCCCAACCCACTCACCCCACAACTCACTCCCACCCACCCTCCACACCCCACTCACCACCCACTCCCTCCCCACCACCCCTCCCCACTCCCACCACACCAACCACTCCCCCCACCCCCCCACTCACCCCCTTCCAACCACTCCCCCACTAACCCCCGTTCCCTCACCTCCCTCCCCACACACCCACCACCCCCACCTCACCACTTCCCCCTCACCACCCCCTCACCCCACCCCCCCCACCCACTCCCACCACCACCCTCACCACCCCACTAAACCTCCCCCCACCACCCCACCACCCCACCACTCAGTTAAACCCCACCACCACCCTTACTCACCCCACCCACTCTCTCCCACCCCTCACCACTAATCACTCACCCCCCATCAATCCCATCCCCCCACTTTCCCCCACCCCACCCACTACCACAAACTCACCCACTCCCCCCACCCACCCTCACCCCCTCCACCACCCACCCACCAAACCACTCACTCACCCTTACCCCACCACCCCCAACAATCACTCCCTCCCCCCCCCCACCCAACTCACCCCCCTACCACTCCTCACCCCACCCCCACCCCCGCCACTCACCCCACCACCCCTCCACACCACTCACCCCCCTCCCACCCTCCCACCCAAACCACCACACTCCTCACCCCAACTAACTCCCACCCCCCAATCACCACCCACAACTCACCACTCACACCCACTAACTCACATCACCCCTCACCTCAACAACATACCACCCCACCACCCACTACTCGCTCACCCTCACCCTCCTAAAAC
Organism: Vesta saturnalis; assembly: GCA_036346205.1. Lineage (NCBI taxonomy): Eukaryota > Metazoa > Arthropoda > Insecta > Coleoptera > Lampyridae > Vesta > Vesta saturnalis. The sequence continues at coordinate 739,240 of JARFJB010001999.1, forward strand.
TCCCCACCACTCACCACTCACCACCCACCCCAATAACTCACCCACTCCACCACCACCCCCACCCCACTCCTACTCTCCCACCCCCCACTCACCACCCCCCCCCAACCACTCCCACCCCACTCAACTCCACCCTCCCACCCCATCACCACTCCTCCCCCCCTCACTCACCCCACTAACTCACCCCCATCATCACCCTACCACAATCCACCCTCCTCCCCACTCCCCCACCACCCACCACTACTCCTATACTCCCCACTCACCACTACCCCACCCTCACCCCCCACCACCACTCACCCCACTCATCCCCACTCCCTCACCCCCACCCCCCCTCCCCCACTCCCTCACCCCCCCACTCACCCACTCCCCCCACCACCCCACCCCACTCCCACCCCCTCACCCACACTCACCTACTTCCCCACCACCACTCCCCCCTCCCCCCACTCCCCCCACTACCCCCCCCACCTCCTCCCCACTCCCACTCACCCCACCCAAACCACCCCACACCCCACTCCCCCTCACCCCCAACTCCCCACCCCACTCACCACCACTCCCACCCCCACCCTCACCTCCCCTTCCCACAACTCACCACTCATACCCCCCACTCACCCTCCACCAACACTCCCACCACCACCACCACTCCACTCATCCCACTCCCACCACCCCCCCCCACCCCCTCACTCCTCATTTCCCTCCCCATCACCACCCTCCTCCTCACCACTCCACCCCCCACTCCCACTCTCCACTCACCCACCACCCACATCACCACTAACCCCCCACCACTCCCACTCCCCACCACTCACCATCCCCCACCACCCACCCCAACTCACTCACCCCCCACCACTCACCCACCACCACCACCATCACCACCCACCCCCCCCCTCCCACCTCCCACCAACCCACCCCACTCCTCACCCCCACCCCACCTTCTCCCACTCACTCCCCTCTCACCCTTCCACTCCTCCCACTCACCCCCCCCCCTCATCACTCACCACTCTCACACTCACTCCTCACTCACTCACTCACTCCTCCTCCCAGTCACTCACTCCTCACTCCTCCTCATCCTGCTCGCTCATCAGTCACTCACTCACCCTCTCACTCACTCTCCTCCCCTCACTCCCTCTCACCCACACACTTTCTCACCCACCACTCCTCACTCCTCACTAACTCACTCACTCACCCACTCACTCACTCAGTCCTCCTCACTCACCCCACTCACTCCTCCCTCCTCACTCCCCACCTCTCTCTCATTCACTCGTTCACTCCTCACTCACTCACTCACTTACCTACTCACGCACTCACTCAGTCACCCACTCACTCACTCACTCACTCACTCACTCACTCACTAACTAACTCACTCGATCACTCCGTCTGTCGCTTGCCCGCTCACTCACCCACACACTTACTTACTCGCCCACTCACTCACTTACTCACTGACTCACTCACTCACTGAAAAACTCAGTGCGTTTTTCTTAACGCAAAACATATTTCACCAAAGGTGTGGACAAAGATATGTCTGTCTCAACGCTCATTACATAATCTTGATTAAGAACCCACGTGACAGAGCTCATATGCAACATTTAGCAAGCCACTTCTAACCCGCACGGATATAGTTCGATTTAAAACAGAATACACCGAATGTGCTATGATATAAAAACAAACATATGTGGTCCTCTATGTGTATGCCATGTACATATAGCGAAAAAAGTGTTTAAGCCTCAGTCATAAAGATTACAAGATATATGATGGTTGACGCTTTAATCGAAAACATCGATATCCTGCGCACATTATCCAGATTAAGTAAAAGTCTATGTGACGCTGTAATGCCCCTTATCCATAAAAATAAAGGGGGTTTACTTTTATTAGTTAATGGCTAGTTGCTTTTGATCGGCACGGTTTTCAAGTCCAAGAATAAAGAGATCCGCATACATCAAAGACAATTTTAAGATCATAACAAACGTACTATTTTATGTTCTATAGCATATACTGCTAAATATTTAACTTAACTCTAAAATACTGGATTTATGCTAATATTAACAACCAACAAATGTATAAATCTTAATCAATAAACATAAAATCAAAATTATTTTCTTCAAGGTAGCCAAGGGCGACGCCGCTTTCTCCAGGTAGAACGATTATCTGTGGATTAAATAATTAACGTACAAAACCTATTTTACGGTAACAACTCCTTTGGGCATTTTATCTAGTGTTATATGATTAACGGCTTCAAGGAGAGCAATGATTTTATATCTCGGTCAGTGGGTCAGGAAGTGTTATTGATCTCTGCTTTTAAAATTGAATTACGAATACTGCACTTAATTATGTAGCAGTTTAGAGTTTTAGGGGTTATAGTAATTATTATTTTTGTTTATACAAAAGAAGTAAACTGTCCTGTAAATTTAAAGATGCGGCGCTTGGATTTAACGATTTTACGAAATATGGTAATTTTCGTAAGTGTGAAATGGTACACAGGAGTTTTAATATTTTACTTCCTATGCGATTAATTTTATCGCTTACGGGAAACTGTTAGATAAATGGAATTCTTTTTTCTTTTGAGAGAATTAAATCGAGATCTCTACTTTCAAATTAAATATGTAAAGTGAAAAGAATTTAATTACTCTTTCTGGAAGTAGATTTGCCGTTTAAAGAATTTATTTTCTTTCAGAAGGCAGAGGGTATTGCCTTATTAATTATTCTGGATACAAACAAACAAGTGTCAATACTAATGGCGGGTTGTCGGGATTTATAACGGTTTTACAGGAAAATCTGGCTGAAACGGAAGTTCGGGACAATTATGCAATCGATCTAATATCTGCAAGTCGGTCATGTGGGTGTTTAGGTGTTGTGTTTTTAGGAACCTACCCAAACGGTCCATACACACCATTGGTTAAACAGAAGAATGCTAGATCGAACAGGACTACGCCTTTCGGACAAGCAAAAGTAAAAGAATCACCTCTACCTACATAGACCTTAGGGACAACCCCCTTAGGAGTGTATTGCGTAAGGATATTTATTTTCCGCGGGCTTGCGCTCTAGGAAAATATCAGAATATTAGGTATTGGGCTGTTTTACAGACAAGATCGAATTATAATCTACCAAAGGCAGAAAATCAATCTTTCCATCTCGGGACTGGTCGGATAGATGTGTTAGAAAATTCTACAACTTTCCCCTGTGGACCGGCCGGTAGAAGTAAAATAAATACGGCGGCACAGTAGGACCTCAGGACGAAAGTGGCAATAGAAGTTGAAGACCTCAGGACGGAACCGGTAAGATAGTTACTTCAGGACAGAAGTGGTAAGATAAATAGATGGTTGCTTCAAGACGGAACCGGTAAGATAATTAATTCCTATTTTTTTGTTAGTAGTACTCCTCTTCAGCCCTGGTCCTTCTTTTATGGTTGGCGTTGCGCTGTTTTCTGTAATTGCATAGTTTACAATCTTGAGATGTGTTTAATTTTGGTAATCAAAAAAAAGGATTTAGATTAATTTGATTATATGTGCTAATTGGTTTAAGTGTGCGTGTTGTTTAATTCGGTGTAGCATGCTGCGTGTGGTTAATCCGATTCGTTTGCCGGTATCATGCTAGGTCATCATCGAATGGTCGTGGGGATGCGGAAGGGCATATGGAGTGTTGTCTAGGGATTATTCTATCTCTTCGGGGAGCTCGTCAAGGAGTATTAACATCTCGGGGTTGTTTGAATTTTAATTTGTTTTTTTTCCGTGGGAATTTAGGAAATCCGTAGTTGTATGGAGTTGTAAGGTTCTCTCTGGTTGGGATTGTGTCACCAAACATTCTTTTGTGTGCAAAGCTTGTTTGTATTCTGTGTGTGATGGGTGGTATATTTGCGTGTTGTATTGTGTACCTCCAAGGTAACCTGTGTATGCATCTGAGTATTCGGCGTTCACAGGAAGCGATAGGGGAAAGGTGGTTAGGGTTATGTTAGTCTACATGGGTGTTCGGAAATCTATAACAGGGCGTATGTATGTTTTGTAGCCGTGTTGTAGTGTTTTGCAATGACAACCCCTGAGTATGGCCATGAGGACATCCAGTAGGTTTACTCGGTTCCTTACCCTATTTAGTGTTCTTTGTACATCAGGGAGTCAGTTGAGGGTTCTGGTGAAGTGATTCCTAAGTAGGTGACTTGTTGTTGGAGTGGGAGTCTTTTTCGATTCAGGGTGAGATAAATATTGCTATTGGCTAGGTTTGGGAACTTGTCTTCGGTGTAGTTTGGATGTCAGAAGAGGATTGCTTGGGTTTTGGTGGGATTCACGTAGACTCTCCAGTGGTTCGCCGAGTTGAGAAGTTCCGGAAGGTTTTGGATATGAGGCGGGAGGCCGTTCCGCTGTTCCGTTTAACCGCCCAAACTGCGGTGTCATCTGCAAACTGCGAAACTGCAACTCCGGGTTGTCTAACTTCGGGAATGTCGGTTGCGAAAATAATGTAAAGGATCGGGGCTAAGGCAGAATCTTGCTATACGCCTACTGTAGCTTGAAGGAGATCGGAGAAGGTGTCTCCTACTTTGACCCAAACTGACCGATTACTCAGGTACGAGAGTAGGAGTTTGGAGAAGGGGCCGGGTATGTTGAGGTTTCGGGTTTTATGTAGGAGACCGGCGTGCCACACTCTGTCAAATGCTTGCCTTATGTCCAGAAACACAGCCAGATTGCATCGATTGTGACCGAATGCTCAGGTGGTCTCCGTAGCAGCTTTATCGTGACAAGACTGGTTGGTACAGAAGAATTGGCTGTTGGGGAGGAGTTCGTTGAATTTGAGGAGGTCCCTTAGTCGTCTGGCTAGAATCTGTTCGAAGCATTTTCCTAGGCAACTTAGGAGGCATATGGGTCTGTAGGAGGAAAATGTGGCTAGGTCGAAGTGGGGTTTGGATATCATGACTGTGGTGACCGATTTCCAATTCGTTCTGAAGTGTAATAGGGTTGCTCTTTCTCAAGTTGTATTTCGGGAAGGTGAAGGGTACGGAATTCTTCAAGGCTGCTTTCTCGGAGTGCCTAGAACTGGTTGTCGAATTGAGCATCTTCTGGGAACCGGAAATTGGATTGGAGGCGGAGACCAAAGAAGTCTGCCTTTCCTTGGTCGGAAGAGATTAGGTTGTCGGTGTGGGTCGGTTAGGTGGGATTTAGCGTTTACTTTTCTTTTGGTCAGTCTAGTCTATCGAACTGTTGCCAGAAGACTTTCCTGTTTCTATAGTGTAGCTGGGAGCTGATCCAGGAGTTTTCGGCGTGTTTGTTTGCTTTTCGGTTGATTAAGGAGTTAAGGCGATTGTATTCGGTTACGAGAGCTGGGTCTCTGGATCGCAGGGATTGACGATAGATTCATCTTTTCTCTTTAATCCAGTTCACGATATGTCGAGGGAGAGGTTTGCGCGAAATGTTGATTTTTTTCAAAGGGACCGAGATATCGACCGCTTCCGTAATTACGGAAGTTAGGTCTCTAATCTCTCTCTCGAGATCTTGTGTCGTGTTGAAAGATTGTTGGTGAACATATTCCAGTCTGTTTTCGTAAAGTCTTTAATGACTGTATATTGAGGAGGTGCTTAGGGAGCCGGACAAAATGAAGTTTTAACCAGTAATGGTAAATGATCTGAAGTGATCGTGGTACTTAGAAAGCACTCACGATCAAATTAGTGTGCTAAGGGTTCTGGAACAAAGATATGGTCTATTATTGAGAATGACAGCATTAGGGAGGCTGGAGGCGTAAATTAAAAGGTCATCGGATAGGGTGTTGTGGCCTGGCGGGTTGTAATTTGAAAAGAAAATGATCGGGGTGGGAAAGTGTACGATTACAGGTACTTATTTGAGATGCTGCAGGTGCGCAGGAAGTTGAAATGAAATGGATGTGAAGCAATTTAAAATTACGAGAGCGGTTCCGTGATGGCTGTTGTTTAGGATGGTGTGCGTTAAAGTTAAGTGTGAATCTGTTTGTGAGTTTCGTTTTCATGATGGAAAAAATGTGTATGTTGTGTTCGTGTAAGAGGTTTTAGGCTCTGTGCCAGGACTGGGTTTGAGGTGAGCGGTGTCTTCAGAGTCGGAGTCTTCGGAAGACAGAATGGGGTCAAGGATTGCTATATCTGACGGGGAGCTTGGAGATTCCCGTCGCTTCGGGTACTTAAAGAAGTAGGGATAGCGGAGGATTTTCAAGAAGTAGATCTATGGCTTTCGCCACAGTTGGGGTAACGGATGGAGCGGGTAGGACACTCCTCAGCGGTATGCACTTCTAGCGTGGAGGTAGAGCAATACTTGAAGAGATATTGTGGTATAAGGGAGGTTCGCACCGGTAGGATCGCCCAAACATGCACCACCTGCGATGGGGAAGTCGAGAGAGGTTCTAGAAGGGGTGATGACGCGGGATGTGGGAGTCTTCGTGGTCTTAGAGGTGATAAGAACGACCTTGCCCACGTGTGGAAAATCGATCCCACTCCAGACCTCTTTGGCTGGGATGCCCTTATCTACGTGACGAATCACGTAGAAAATGGAGCGAGTTCTAGTATTGGAGTTTGAGGTACAGGGACCGGATAGTTGGGATAGGGTAACGGTAGGATCACCGAAGTGGTGTCGCAGTTTAGGATGTGTACCATCCGTCAACGGAACGGACGTCTCCAGGAGGCATCCTTTTATGGTTATGGTTGAATGTTAAATTCAACCAGGGAAGGTTAAGGGATTTTAAGGAATTGTACAGAGCTTTCTGGATGGTTATGGTTTTGGAGATATGGCGAATGCAGTATCTCGAGGATTGAGAGCGTGTAGGATAAGGATTAGGGGAAGCGGGTGTGGCAATCACGGCGGGCACAAGTGCTTGGCCGATGTAAATAGCACGGCGGGTTTGTGGGGGTATGTGAGTGTAATTGCTTAGTGGGATTGTGTGAAGGTTTTATGGAGGTGGTGGAACGTGTAGAGACATAGAAGTATGTGGATAAGGTTGAAATGGGCACACACACACACACGCACACACGCACACACGCACACACACGCACACACGCACACAGCACGCAACGCACACAGCACACCACTACACACTACACACACACGCACACACGACACACCATACACACGCACACACCACACAACGCACACACGCACACACGCACACACGCACACACGCACACACGCACACACGCACACACCTACACACGCACACACGTACACATTCAAACCCTCACACACGTACACACGCGCACACTGCTGACACATGCCCACCGATTTTTTTTGGAAATATCCATACCATGTACGTACTAGGGCACGAAGTAAACAAATACCGGTTACACGTGACTTTGTTTAAACTATCTTAAAGTGAAAATCGTTCAAAAATAGTATATTATATATATAGGGACCAAAGTGCAGCATTTAATCCCGCGAGTGGGGTTTGATGTCTCGAGGGCGAAGCCCGAGGGCAACAACCACCCAAGGGATTCAGGCTCTTTGGTCCCGAAGTATATACGCTATTTTTTGCACTTCCAAAGTATTTATTTTTTATTTACAATAATTCCAATTTTGTTTGTGTCCATGTGACAAATTTGTATAAAATTATCTAGAAATCTTGCTATTTGAAAAAAGAACAGTTAGCATGGGAATTAGTAAACAGCAGTAGCTATATTTAAAAAAATTTTTACAAAAGGGTAATAAATATTTACGACGAATTAGATCTAGAAAAAGCCGCTGAAGAGGCTTTAGAAGACTTACTGCCTTCCAAATCTCGTAAAATTTACGATAAAGAGTATGATATATTTTTAAAGTGGTGCTGTGAAAAGAAAATTACAAATTTTAACGAAGATGCTTTGCTGGTATTTTTTAATGAAAAGGTAAACAAATTTGCTGCTTCTACATTGTGGGCCCAGTATTCAATGTTAAAAACTATGCTTAACGTTAAACATAATGTTGATATAAGTAAATTCCACAAATTGACGACGCTTCTGAAAAGGAAAAATTTTGGTTACAAAGCGAAGAAGTCAAAGGTACTAACTATAGAACAGATTGATACGTTTCTAAAGGAAGCTTCAGATGACACATTTTTAATGACAAAAGTGAGTATGTCCAAAAATCATTGTACCTACTTTTAAAAATGATTTTTTTTGTAGGTAGCACTCATACTTGGTGTGGCAGGGGCCTGTAGAGGACTTGAATTAGTCGAATTGTCAATTAATGATGTGACTAATTTTGGCGACAGATTGCTTGTTAACATTAGAGCTATTAAAAATGGAACAGAGAGGAACTTCGTAGTAAAAGATAAAACTATCATTAGTTATAAAATCTGCAAGAAATATATGTCATTGAGAAAAGCCGAAACTCCCCATTCAAGAATTTTTGTTCGTTACGTTAACAAGCAGTGTACAGTGCAACCTGCAGGAAAGAATATATTTGGAAAATTGCCCCAGAAAGTTGCAACATTCTTAAACCTACCAGATGCGTACAGGACATTGTTGGCGGCGAACCTCTGCATCTCTACTAGCATTGATTAATACAATGCTACTAGCTGATTCAGGTGCGACTATTCAACTTTACATCCAGCAGTATCGTTTCGGAAAAAAAAAGTTTGGCATCTATCAATGAACTCTCTAGGGGGTTCAGTCCATATTTAATCTCTAGGGAATAAATGACCCACTTTAGTCCCTGTAGACAGAGACTAAAGTATCTATTTTAATCTCGTAAGTGCAAAAAAAAACATTTTTAATCTTAAAACTAAAATAATAGTAAAAAGAAATTATGAAGTTGCCTTTAATAGCAATATCGTCAAGAATTAATAGAAACTGTGTAACATCTTAAGATGTTGCTTAGTTATAGTTGCAAATGGTATGGTTACCAAATAACGTAAACAGTAAATATGAAATTCAAGGTAGATAACCAATAAATACAACCAACGCAGATCCGATCAGTGTTTACCTGACGAGAAGCTAGGCGCGTCTAGGGTTAGCCCTGCAAAATGCTCAAAAATGGAGAGAATTTGCTACCTGAAAAATCAAGAGACAAATACAGTATAAACTATTTATGAATTCGTGTATTGCTGAATACGTTAAGAAGTATAGTGAAAACGTGATTTTGGCGTATTTATCGGGTCTTTCACATAAATACCAATCATCAGCTCTGTGGTCAATTAATTCCATATTAAAGTCTACGCTATTAGTTAAAAATAATGTAAACATTGGATAATTAACAAAATTCACCGTCTTGCAAAAGAAGCAATATGTTGGCCACAATTTTAAACAGTTAAAAACTTTTGATCAGTGGAATTTTGAAAAGTTTCTTGCAATCGTACCGGGTGAAATATATTTAATGACAAACGTAAACCATTACGTTATGAATCAAAAACTAAAAGTAGTGTTTATTATTGGAGTGGCCGGTGCCTGCAAAAGTATTGAACTTACAAATACGATGATAGATCATATGGTCAACAAGGACGATATGTTACTAATTCACGTTTCAGGCACAAAAACACAAGCGCGGAACTTTTACTGTATTCAACACTAAACAAAAAGAAAATGCTATTGATGTATCAATCTGCAAACAGTACTTTAGTCTACGTCCCAAAAATATGAATTTTCGAAGACTATTTGTAAAATATAATGCTGGAAAATCTTCAGCTCAAAGTGTAGGACATTGTACAATTGGTGCAATTCCTTCTAAGATTATTTAAACCTGCCAAACTCCAAAGAATATACTGTACGTGTCATTGAAACGGCATAGTGGATGGAAATCAGCCGCCGTAGCAGAAGGCTACGTGAAAGACTCAATAAATAACAAAATTACAATTACAAAATGTTCACTGGTTGCTACGCCCAACCCGTCGGTAAATATTTACTTACCGACGTCTTTTACTTACCAACGCACAATTATATATAGGTACTATACTTCACAACAATAAAAAAAAAATTGGACAGTTCTATTTAAAAAGTCACTTTCGACTTTTCGTTTATTCAGTAGAATAAACTTGAAAATAAAAGCAATTATTAAATTAGAGTTAACGTTTCGATTTATTCTTAAATCATCGTCTGAACTTGTGCAAAAGACAAAAAGTAAAATTAAAATGAATTTATAAAACACATCAAAGTTGAAATAAAATTATATGACAACAATGACATAACCTGACTGTCAGTTTTAGAAAAATTATATTATCTAAGTAATTCCAAGCAAGTCATGTTGTATATTTAATGTCGGCTTTGACAAAAATATATGAAGAGCTTCTTTAATTGCTAGTTCCGAATTAGAATTTGCCCTTCCAATAATAGAAAAATCTTTATGGTCAATGTTATGATCGTTTTCAATTTTATGTTGAAAAATAGCTGAATTTGGAATTGATTTAGATCGTTTTCCCAATCGAGGGGTGATACCTAAATGTTCACAGCGTCGGACATTGAAATGACGTAGGGTTTTCCCGATGTACATAGCTGAGCAGCTATTACATTTAAATTGATAAATAATGTTCGATGCAAGATCATCAGGAATCATATCCTTGGCAAAGAAATGTGATCCAATTCTCTCCAAAGTAGTAAAAGCAAATTTAATTTCTAAAAGATGAAAGGCTTTTTTAATTATTCATTGAATATTACGACGAATGTATAAAATATGTGGTCCAGTATAAGGCAATTTAATGTATTCTTTGATCTCTTTTTGGTCATTGTTATTGTTAGAAGATTCAAATATATTTCTGAAAAAGCGATTTATACATCTCTCTATAAAATTCATTAAGTAGCAGTTTTTTGTCAATATAGATTTCAAAAATTCAATCTCCAAGTTTAATAAATCATAATTTGAGCAA
>JARFJB010001999.1:757500-802500 GCA_036346205.1 Vesta saturnalis
GTTAATTAAAATTATGTTTCAATGAGTGTTTATGTCGTGATGAATATGTTATAAAATCGCTTAGCTAAATAAAAACGTTATTATAATCATTACATTTCTTTTAATGCCCAGTTTGGCTTCGTATGTACAAATTATGTTATTATCACCTAACGTCACCCTCAACAATAAGGTCATTTGGTATTAAAAGATAAACATCATATTTATTTTACTTTGAGGAAGTCATTGGTCTTGAAGTTAGCTATAGACGAAGACAGCCTTGAAGTTAGCTTTGCGAATTTCTCAATTCAGCCTTGGAATTGTTTAAGTTGATATGTATTTATACCTATTAATTTGCCAATTTGTTTTTTTATTTATTTACAACAAACTTATTTACCTTGAGAAAGTCACCGGCCTTGAAGCTAGCCATAGACAAAATCGACCCTGAAGTTAGCCTTGTGAATTTCAAAACAATTTAATTTGACATTTGACCCTGTAAAATACTATAAAAGCGTGAGCTTAGTTTAACTAATTTAGTTCTGTTCCGAAGAGCATTACGTTATCTTTGCTATGGAGTCTTTAAACGTTAACCAAATTCCTAAGTTGTTCAGTGCTGGCGCGTTAACCGAAGAGGGGTTGCAAAATACTTATAATATTGTTACTTATAAAATGTGTGAAAATGGAACTATCGATTCGATAAAGGTTTATAATGATGGAGGCTGCACAACGGGTTGGTGGAGTGTAAGTATATGCTTGTTCTTTATTTTTAAGCTTAATTATTTTTTTTAAAGCCCTGCCCAGGTTAACATGGGGGATGTGTTCGACAATGATGAGCTGATGGAAACTACAGATGCGGAGGATTTGATAACGGTGTCTTTTAATTTTCTATTGTCTCGCTTACTGAATGAGTACATTGCAGGCGCAAGACCAATCGGGCTCAGGTTCCCAGCAAGAGGCCGGACCATCCTCCTCTCAAACGGGGTTCAAACATATTAATATAATAGGGGAGTAAGACAGTAAATTCATAAAAAAATTTAGCACATTAAGATTTAGTTTTAATGACGATATGTGCAAGGATAATACCTTAACATGGCTATAGGTAAAATATACCATTTACTAAAAATCTTATTTATATAATACATATCTTTTTGGAGAGAGCAATCGAGGAGTTGTATGCATACACTATCAAGGATGCAACTCTGTCAGACCGTGTAGGGATTACGTTAAGAAATTCGAATTTCCCGGACAAACCAATTGGTCTGTCATTTAGAAGAGTGAACCAGCTGTCGGTGAAAGTGATAATGACGCTACTTGAAAAGGTAGCACAGAGCAATACTAGTTTTTTCTCGAGTGAGTTGTTAGTATTAAATGTGGATAGAGTGTCGGTACCTGTAGGCTATGGACGCAAAAATCTGACGGGTTTAAAATTTGAAGATTTTTGTAAAATTGAAAGCAGGGTATTATCGTTGTCCCCGCAGCAATCAATGAAAACAATTGTTTAACACGAGCCATAGTCCTAGCAATAGCGTTTAGAAATAACGATACAATGCGGAGTAGCATGGCATTGGGTTATCCCTTACTTCAAGACCGAGTCATGCAACTTTGCCTAAACAGTAGTGTAGACCTTAGTCAGGGTGGTAGTTACGAGCATATTCAAGCATTTCAAAATCATTTAATCTCATATACCATTATAGATTATAATTCGCACGTAGGTGACAGCTTACTTTGAAGGTCCTAGGGAACCGGGTAGAGTAGTTTTAAATTTAATACTCGAAGACGAGCATTATAACATAATTACTAGTCTCACTTCTTACTTCTTACTTGTAGTTATTACTGCGAACAGTGCAAAAAACGTTGTAATAACAAAAAACGGCATGCCAAATACTTGTATCAGCGTCCTGGCTGTCATCAAAAACCACCGTGTTCCGTTCAAAATCCGAAAATTGTTTGCAATTATTGCAAAATAGATTTTTATGGACAAGACTGCCTTGGAAACCATAAGGATGCTAAACTATGTGAAAAATTGCGTAGGTGTTTATAGAGTCTGAAAACCATTGAAGTAAAGGGTAAACATAAGTGCGAATACAGCAATTTCTGCACGTGCATGAACGAAAAGCCTATTGGTCATCTTTGTTACATGCCTGTTAAGAAGGTGTGCGCAACGGTAGTAATGGTAAACTATCTATGTTTATCTTTTACGATTTGGAGTGTATACAAGAGAAGGTACGCGACGTGACGGATGATCGATTTCTGCATGAGCCCAATCTATGCGTGGCCGCGAATGTTTGTTCCACTTGTATTCAGCGCATCGACAGTTTAGATGAGCGATGCTCGACGTGTAGTGAAAGAGTGTACATTTTCAGGGAAAATCCCGTTGAATGGTTTCTGTCGTATGTTGCCGGGAGAGCGCGAAAATTTAAAGTTACGTGCATTGCGCATAATATGAAGGGGTACAATGGGTGTTTTGTGCTTAGCTGCATGTTAACTTATAATAACCGGTGGAGACCTAAAGTCATCACCAACGGTTTAAAATTAATATCCATTCAGTGCGACGATATTAGATTTATTGACTCCCTTAATTTCATCCCATCACCGCTCTCGGCATTTCCGAAAACTTTGAATTTCCCCGAGTCCAAGGGGTATTTCCCACTTCTCTTCAACACATCCGAGAATCAGAATTACGAGGGTCCTTTGCCACCGCTTGAATATTATTGTGCAGATCAGATGTCTGAGAAAGAGAGGCAAAAACTTTTAGGTTGACACGCGACTTAAAGTATTCATGTTTTTAAGATGAGTGAAGAGATTGTGAAATATTGCCTAATGGATGTTAAGATTCTCGTCAAAGGTAGTATTAGTTTCTGGGCCACCTTCACGACCCAAAATAAAGTCGATCCGTTTGAGGAGGCTACTACAATTGCTAGCGCTTGCAATAAAGTGTTTCGTAGGCTTTTCCTCAAAGAAAACACAATCGGGCTCATTCCAAAAAGCGGGTATAGACGCGCCGACAACCAACCAAAGGTCGCAATACAGTGGTTACGTTGGATTGAACATTCACAGCAAGTGAGCATACAGCGCGCAGGGAAAGCTCGTGAATTTAGAACACCTGAAGGCGTTAAGGTCGACGGTTATTGCACAGGATCAAACACCGTTTACGAATTTTAGGGGTGTTATTGGCACGGTTGCGAGGAATGTTTTTCCAACCAGGCTAATATTGATCCTAAGGTTGGTGCAAATACTTCCATGCTCGCCCGAAACGAGAACACGGCGGCGAGGTCCCGGTTTCTACGCGAGAGCGGGTATAACCTTGTGGAAATGCGTGAATGTGAATTTAAAAAACAAATACTTGCAAACGATGAGTTAAGAGCGTTTATACAGAATCTAGGTGACTAAGATGACGAACCTTTAAATCCCTGAAACGCGTTTTACGGTGGCCGCACTAATGTCAGTAAACTTTATCATGAATGTGACGGTATTAGTGAGAAAATCATGTATTATGACGTGGGCTCATTATACCCTATGTAAATAAATATTGTAAGTATCCTGCAGGTCATCCGAGAATTCATGTAGGATTAGATTGTAATAACATTTCATTGGACACGGTGGAGGGTTTAGTTAAATGTCCAGTACTACCCTCCTCCAATCTCTACCACCCTGATTTACCCCACAAAATACCTGCCAAGTTGATGTTTTTGTTATGTAGAACTTGTAGTTCTTAGTTAAATCTGGGGGAGTGCGGACATAGTGAAATCGAACGCAGTTTCGTTAGGACGTTTGTAGCTGACAAGCTGCGTAAGGCTATCACTAAAAACTATGAAGTTTTGGACATTTTCGAGATTTGGGAGTATGAGGTAACTACTTATAATAAAGCGACGAAACAGGAAGGATTGTTTAGCGATAATTTCCTGAAACTCAAGCAGGAATGATCAGGGTGGCCTAGCCATTGCACGACAGAAGTCGAGAAGGCTCAGTACATAACAGAATATTATGAGAAGGAGGGAATTCGCCTAGACGCTAATAATATTAAGAAAAACTTCGCTTTAAGGTACTTGGCCAAACTGATGCTGAATTATTTTTGGGGTAAGTTTGGGCAACCCGAAAATTTAATTCAGTGCAGTGTTGTATCGGAGCCAACGGATTTCTTCAAACTGTTTACGGATCCTCTGGTTCAGGTACAATCAATTATCCCTATTAATGATAATTTAGTAATGGTAAAGTGGGATAGACCGGAAGGTGAATGTGAATCACAAAAAACTATTAATGAGTCCATAGCTGTTTACACGACAGTTCATGCGCGTTTAGAATTATATAGTTACCTGAAGTAACTAGACCGCCGCGTTCTGTATTATGATACAGACAGTGTCATATTTGTCGCAAAACCCGACGAATGGTATCCCACTTGCGGAGATTTCCTTGGTCAAATGACCGACGAGCTGAAAGCATACGGTGAAGGAAGCTATATAGCTGAGTTTGTTAGTGCAGGACCGAAAAACTACAGTTATAATGTGTTTTCAGCCGATTATCAAACAATTAAATCCGTGTGTGAAGTAAAGGGTATTACCTTAAGGCGGCTAAGGAGAGTTCTTCAATTCATATTGCTAAAATGGCCACAAAATGGCTATTTTGAACGTAATCATCTAATAAAGAAAAAGAAACTATGCGTAGGACAAATTCTATGTAGTATAGTGATTAATTAATGTAAACCTTCTGGTTTCAAATTAAATATTGTAGTAACAATGTTGATCGAGAGTTCCGTAAAAGTGGTAGCTCTCCTTAGGAACTTTCGACCAAGATTGCAACTTAAATATTGAATTTATAAGCAGAAGATTTACATTAATTGATCATTATACTGCATAGAATTTGTCCTACTAGTTTTTATTATGATTACGTCCAAGATGGCCATTTTATGACCATTTTAGCAATATGAATTGCACAGCTCTCCATAGCCCCCTTAAACTATAAAAACTCTCGTGTTATAAACTTTAAAGTGATGAAGGATATGGTGCTTAGTAATAGTAAAGACTCCTTTAGTATATAATGATAGAAAAATAGTTACAGATAGGTGCTAAAATGTATTAAGTAGACCTGAATCTAAACAATATAGAATAAGTTATTCTAAGCGACGGAGAATTAAAAACTTTGATACACTTCCATTTGGGTATAAGAAATGAATAAAAGCATATAAAGAAAGAATTATTTCATTTATAGACTAGATTCTGCAGCTTTGCGTGTATGCGTGTTTTCGTTTTCGTATTTGCGTGTTTGCCATTTTCGTTTTCGTTTTTCGTGTTTGCGAATTTTCGTTTTTTCGTTTTTCATGTTTTGTGAATTTTTCGTTTCTGTCTTTCGTGTTTGCGTTTTTCGATTTCGGCTATTCGTGTTTGCGAATTTCCGTTTACGCTTTTTCGTGTTTGCGCATTTTCGTTTTCGTTTTTCGTGTTTGAGATTTTTGGTGTTTGCGAATTTTTGGTTTTCATTTTTTCGTGTTTGCGTGCTTCTGTTTGCGATTTTTCGTCTTCGTTTCTCGTGTTTGCGATTTTCGATTTCGTTTTTCGTGTTTGCGAATTTTCGTTTTTTCGTGTTTGCGAGTTTGTGTGTTTGCGAATTTTCGTGTATTCGAATTTTCGTTGTCGTTTTTTTCGTGTTTGTGAGTTTGTGTGTTTGCGAATTTTCATTTTCGTTCTTCGTGTTTGCGATTTTTCGTGTTTGCGATTTTCAATTGCATAATTATGAGCATATTCAAAATATACTCGTACCCCTAACAGGATTTTACGTTGCAAACAGGGTGACCAAGGTTTCTTGATTTGTTTGGGATTGATCTGCTTAATTAACTAATGAATTTGTTTGTGTTGTGTGTGTGTGTGTGTGTGTGTGTGTGTGTGTGTGTGTGTGTGTGAGAGAGAAAGAGCCAAAAGAGAGAGACAGGTGTGCATGGTCAACTTAGTCAGACCCTAACACAAGTGCTGGCTTACATGTCAGCAATAGGGCCTCCTTATTAGAATACAAGTTCAAATTTTACATCAAGGGGCATGGGGCAAAGTCGCAATAGTAAGTTGCGAAGCCCTATATCTGTCTTACAAGATAGTATTAGGCCTACTTATTAGAATACCAGTCATAACATATAAAAACAAATACCATTTCCAACCAGGGATAACGACAGGGGCGAAGGCCGACACTTGTCTTATAAAATTAGGTAAGGACTCACATACAATTACATCAAGGAGCCGCAACAGGGGGGCGAAAGCCTACACTTGTCTTATAAAATTAGTTTAGGACTCACATACAATTACACCAAGGGGCCGCGACAGGGGGGCGAAGGCCTACACTTGTTTTATAAAATTAGGTTAGGACTCAAATACAATTACACCAAGGGGCCAACACAGGGGGCAAAGGCCTACACTTGTCTTATAAAATTAGGTTAGGGCTCACATACAATTACAGCAAAAATGCCGCGACAGGGGGCGAAGGTCTGCACTTGTCTTATAAAATTAGCTGACATACACTAAGAAGCCACGGCAATGGGACGAAGGCCTACACCTGTCTTACAAGTTAGCATTAGGGCCCCTTATTAGAATACAACCCCAGTGTATAAATAAAATTTCGTAAGGTTACAAACTGTAGATAGGAATTAAAAGAATACGCACAATTACCTAACTTACAGGGGATGTACTGCTCTTAATATTACCGAAAGGATCTTAATTAGGGTTGAAAAGACCCCCCGAAAAGAAGCCGTCACCCAGCCCCAGCTCCCAAACCCAAGGCCAACGCCTAGACCAACCCCAAGTCCAAGTCCAAGACCAACCTAAAGCCCAAGACCAAACCCTAAATACACCCTTCACGTGAGCAACTACAAAGAAATTGCTGCAAATAAGGCTCTTAATACAACATTGAAATTCCCATCAAGGATTAAAAAAACCCTCCGAAAAGAAACCATAAATAAGGGTGATACGGTCTCCCACGTGGGCGAGTAAAAACAAAGAGGCCGTAATTAGGGATGAAATATTCCATCAAAGGCCTCCGAAAAGAAACCATAAAAAAGAAGGGTGGAAAAACGCGTCGCACACATGGGCATATAATAAATGGTGGGTTTCCCCAAAAATCCAAGATGGCGCATAGTGTCTCTCTTCTACTATATATATATATATATATATATATATATATATATATATATATATATATATATATATATATATATATATGTGTGTGTGTGGTGTGCGTGCGTGCGCGCGTGCGCGCGTGTGTGTGGCGTGTGTGTGTGTGTGTGTGGGGGGGTGTGCGTGCGTGCGTGCGTGCGTGCGTGCGTGCGTGCGTGCGCGCGTGCGCGCGCGTGTGTGGTGTGTGTGTGTGTGTGTGTGTGTGTGTGTGTGTGTGTGTGTGTGTCTGTGTGTGTCTGTGTGTATAATGTCGGGCAATAAAAGAATCTATGAAATATTAGCAGCACTGGCTTATGGGAAAAGAATTTGTGGTGTACACAGATCATAAACCATTAGAAAATATGAACATAAAGGCTAGAACTGATGAAGAATTAGGAGATTTGACGTATTATTTATCACAATATAATTTTAAGATTAAATATAACCCAGGAAAATCAAGCCAAGAAGCAGATTGTTTAAGCAGAAACCCAGTTCTTGAACCTCATGATAATAATGAAAATGTTTTAAAAGTAGTAAATTTAATTAAACTAAGAGATAAAAAAAACGACCAACACAAAGATCTAGACCTAGAAAAAGAAAAATAAATATTTGAAAATGAAATTTACTACAAAAATAATAGAAGATGGAAAAAATCGTACTATCAGAGTAATTTAGCAAAACTCTAATAAAAGACGTCCATATCACTTACTGTCACATAGGGAGAACACAAAGACAAGTAAAATAACACCATTTCCAACAGCAAAGAATATCATCGCAAATGCTAAACAAACTTGTGATGAATGGGAAATTTTTATAAAAAACAAATCAAGGAGGAAGTCTAAATATTGCCTAATTTCGCATTTAGGTCCAGCAACACCTCCATTTGAAATTATATGTATTGATACCATTGGCTTTGGGGGATCAAGCTCACCAAAAAAATACTTACACCTTCTGGTCGATCATTTCACGAGGTATGCTTATATATTCTCACATCAAGAAATCAAAGTTCAAGTGATTTTATTAAACTAATAAAAAATGTGACACAAAGCTACAATATTGATATGGTTTAACGGACCAATACCCTGGTACAAATTGCAAAGAATTCAAAAAATTCCTGAAAAAGGAAAACATAAGAATGGTTTTCACTGCTGTGGATTCACCATTTCAAATGGGCTTAATGAAAGGTTAAATCAAACTTTAGTCAATAAGATAAGATGAAAAGTAAATGAAAGTGAAAAAAAAATAGCTACTATTTTACAGAAATGTGTAGAAAAATATAACGAAACGGTACACACAGTTACGAAATTTGCTCCAAAATACGTTTTGGAAGGCGAGAATGTTAGTATTCTACCACTTGAATTGAGATCAAGATGCACAAAGGAAGATCTGAAAACAGATAGAAAAAAAATATTCAATCAGCATAAGAAGAATATAAATTTGAAGTGGGAGACAGAGTCTACGTGGAAAACGGAAATCGACTAAATAGGAAGAAAATGAATGAATTAAGGATTGTACCATATAAAATTCTAAGAATTTCCAATTCAATCTATGAAGTTAAAACCGGACGCAAGAAAGCGAAATCAAATTTCTATCTCGTTACAAAACTATCTCCAGTGTTTATCAGGGAATGAACAATTATACCGTGCGTTCATAAAGTGTGGAAACGGCCCATTATCTCACGAGTTAACTATTTTCAGAGGTAAAACTCGGACACGTCGATTTTTATTTTTGTTTTAAAAAAAAAAATTTTACCCCCACTACCGTATCAGATGTGACGTCATTGAGAATTTTTTTAAATAGAAACTATATTTTTATATCAAAAATTAACAGCCCATATTTTTCAACCATACCAAATTAGTCACGAAATATTTAAAGCTCCAGAATACTGAGTATAATGAAAATCAACGTTTGGTTTTTCAAATATTTAATTCACTATTTATTTAACAAGGAAAATTAGTAATAAAAATTAACAAACAACATAATTATAATAAATGCTCGAATTGAGCTCCTTTGGTTAATTTACAGTACCCAAGACGTCCAATGAACTCTTGGGTTGTTGTAATTAAGTTATTTGTTTATCTTTATTAAGCAGTGAATACTTTACTAATTTTTCTTGTTAAATAAATAGTGAAAAAATATTTGATTTTCATTATACTCAGTATACTGTAACTTAAAATACTTTATGTGACAAATTTGGTATGGTTGAGCTCAGAAAAATATGGGCTGTTAATTTTTGATATAAAAATATATAGTTTCTATTTAAAAAATTCTCGATGATGTCACATCTGATAAGGTATTTTTTTTAAAACAAATAAAAATCGACGTGTCCGAGTTTTACCTCTGAAAATAGAAAGAAATACCATTACATATATATATATATATATATATATATATATATATATATATATATATATATATATATATATATATATATGTATGTATATACATATCCATCCAGTAATTATCAAAGTAAGATACAGGATTTAAACCATTCTGGTGCAATAGCTGTGTTAACTTAAGCTGCGTTGAATTGTTGATGAAAACTCTAGACATCATGAAACCTACGTTCGTGAAGTAATTCTTTTTTTCGCCTTATTAGTCATGTTACTGAAATGATAAAATTATTGTTTTTGGGGATTTTATCGTTCCTAACATTAATAATGCTATTAACATACATGAACAGAAATATAATCATTTTTCATACTTTACAGATTATTTAAGCTGTAACCAATTAAATCAAATTCTAAATATTAACAATAGAATTATAGATTTGATTATCAGTAACATTGAACTTGTAGCCACTAAAAGTGATTGATTATATATGTACTATTAAAATAAGATCCCGCACTTGAATTTGTTATTAATCCATATACCTAGTGCGACTTTACCTAGTTTTATGCAATACTGGAATCAGTTTTTAACATTAGCGTGCCAGTTTACAACAATTTAGTAAAAATTTTCGCTTTTAGACGAAATATAGGACATAAGTTTAAAATGCATAAGAAATGTAAAATTACTGAGCTCCCACACTTCTATGAGCAATTTAAACGCTTAAGATCTTAATAATATGTGCCTGATACTGAAGAAATGCTCTATACTGATCCAAAACGTTTTTGGGCGTATATACGTTCTAAAAAAGGATCTTCTGGTATCCCTAGTGAATTACAATATAAGAATCATACATATGATACTCCTCAAGGGATTGTCGATACATTTACTTTTTTTTTTCGAACGCCCATAAAAAATCAATTCCAACTGGTGACTCCTTTCTTTCGTTCAATTGACAGTCAATTATTGATATTAACAGCATATCTGAAGAAGATGTAGTAGTTGGTATTAAAAGACTAAAAACAAGCCTACTTCTGGTATAGATCAGGTACCATCGTACTTAATTAAAGATTGTGCACAAATTTTAGCAAAACCATTAGCATTTTTGTGCAATTTGTCTCTTAAATATTGAAGCTACGAAGTAACTTGGTATGTACCATACTAAAATCAGGAAGTCCTTCTCACGTAGAAAATTACACACCGATATCCATCGTATGCAACTTCTCCAAAGTGTTTGAATGCATCTTATATGATGCGTTCACATCACGCTATTCGAGTATCAACTTTCCTTTGTTCCGAAAAGATCGAACCTTGATGTTTTTCACAATATACCTGTAATATTTTAGGTAAAAAAGGGCAGATTGACGTGATTTACACGGACTTCCAAGAAGTTTTTGATCAAATTGATCACTATATTATCTTAAAGAAATTATTTGAATATGCTTGTAGCTTTTCCGTAGTTGGTATGAAATCGTATCTCACTGATCGCTCCCACGTTGTATGATATAATGCCATGACTACAGTTCAACCTTGGGGCCCTTTCTTTTTTTGATATTTGTCAATGACCTTCCTACTATATAATACTACAGAATTATACTATACTATATAATTACTATCTGCGGATGACCTAAAATTTGTTAATGAGATAAGTTGTGTCGGGGTCTGTACCAAATGTAAATGGATGACATTTTCGAGGAAACTTAATGCTATACAATTTATCTACTGTACCGGGTGAGTCATTAAGGAAGGACGCCGGCTATATCCCAGAAACCGCTTATGTTACGACTTCCAAAAAAAATTCTTCAGTAAATGTGGCCAAGAGAAAATGCTCGAAATAATTTTAAAGTTTGTAAATAGACCGCTAGGTGGCGTAACTGCTGTAGTAAATTAAAAAAAATGTCTAATAAGTAACAGAAACTTAAGGAAAAGGTATATTTTAAATATTGTAGATGTATTTTTGGGACAATTTTACCCATTTTTTTGTATAAGAAGTTTTTCTCTAACTTCACAGGTTTTCCGTAGGGGGAGCTGCGAAAGTTGTCAGACAAACACGTAATTATCTTCGCAACCAGTCATCGAATCTTAAAAAGTAATATTTTTTGCAGCTCCCCCTACGGAAAACCTGTGAAGTTAGAGAAAAACTTCTTATACGAGAAATGGGTAAAATTGTCCAAAAAATACAACTACGATATTTCCAATATACGTTTTCCTTAAGTTTCTGTTACTTATTATACATTTTTTAATTTACTACAGCAGTTAGGCCACCTAGTGGTCTATTTACAAACTTTAAAGTGATTTCCAGTATTCTCTCTTGGCCACATTTACTGAACAATTTTTTCTTGAAGTCGTAACATAAGCGGTTTCCGGGATATAGCCGGCGTCCTTCCTTAATGACTCACCCGGTACACCTGCAACTCCCTTAAACACAGTAATCTCCCATAGAGATTCAAGAATTACATTTGATAGATCGTTAACCTCTTCTATTCATATTTTAAAGAAGGTATTACACAATTTTTTAAAGTTTCAAGGTTTGTTATTTGTTTCGATTTCAAGTACGTATCTACCATAAAATCGCTTTATTTTTCATTAGTAAGGTCTATTCTGGAATATGGTGCATTGATATTGGAGCCTTCCTATAAAAAGTTCGGGATTGAAATTGAATGTATCCAACACCGTTGTTAAAAATGTATACATTTACGTCCAGAAAGCTTCTACCCAAGGAGAGGCTACCCTGAAATCGTTTCACTGCAAAGGTCTCTCATTACTTGTTACGAGAAAGAAACTTATTATTCTGAAATTCTTGTGAAACTTACTGCACGATCATATAGGCTGTGCAATATTGCATAACCAAATATTTTGCGTTGTTCCCTGTATATCGATCAGGCATCCAATTACATTCTATTTACCTGTAATTACTGTATAACTGCCTAACCAGTGTAGTACGCATTTTTAACTGCTTTCTAAGACGCTTGTTGGATACAATTAACTGACGTTGTAATGCCTCCTTCGTTGTGGGTCAGGTTGGGGTTAAATAATATCACTAATTTTTGAATAACTGATGAATGAATTGTAGCCGGTTATAACAAATTTGTTTGGTTATAATAATGTAAAATAAAACAAACTCTAAACAGGAAATAATAAAATAAACGAACTAAACTAAATATTGAAATAAATAAACAAATTGAAAACTAGTAATTCTATTCTGGTAGTCCTTGTAGGGAAATACTACAAACGCCGCTGGTTGGTAAACTATATGCATTAGGCTCGCCCTCCATGGATAATTCAGTAAAATAGATAATTAAACAGCTGTATAGTAATGTGTGAAATTGTCATTACTAAAAGGGTTAATTAAATAATGAACAGGTGCGCTAAGTGTAATTACATGTGAGTGATCTGGAGTCGAGCGTACAAAGAGATTATTTACAGGTGAGTGGGGTATTTACATTTCTGATTATGCGTGAACGTTAGCGTGTCATGATAAGCTGTCGGTATTAATTGTTTATTTCAATTCAATGAATTGAACTCGGAATTATACTGAAATTATTAACAGATGGTAATTATTATTACATCGCTTATGAATAAAATCATAACTGGAAACAAGGGTTTTATATACAGGTCAGATTTTCTTTCTATATACAGGTCAGGCTTCCTTTATATATATATATATATATATATATATATATATATATATATATACAGGTAGGGGTGGTTATGATTAAACCGGTATTAGGTCGGTTGTCTGGAATGCTGGTAATAGGGTAATTATATACATATTGACATGACATTCCGACTGGTACGTGGGGAAATGTAATGGCTTCTTCGGGGTCTAAACTGCCGACAACGGTTAGAGGGTTTTATGATTAAGGGTAGGCGTGCCAGTAGTGGAAGAAGCTAACCATTCGGGGCGTTGAAATAGTTAGCTTTACGAGGCAGTGCCTCTGGCAAACTAAGTTCCTCGTACCTTTGTCACGTTTACGTACCTAGCTCGGGGCTGGCGACCTCCAAGAATGTTTTGCCTAAACGTGTACATATATGAGTAAATTCGTTGCCAGGATAATAATATAAGCGCAGGATTATGATTGGGCTAGCATCATCGGGTACAGGTCAGGATACTGTTTACTGTTCAGGGTCGTCTGGTAGCGGGGTAGGATAATATTGTAGGTACAGGATAGTATTAGGAAGTGTCGAGGGTACATGATAATTATTGAACAGGATGATTATCTTGGTGCAGGATAAATTGATACAGGAGGCTGGACAGGATTCTGATCAGGCTAGTATTATCGGGTACATATTAGGATACTAGTTGCTGTTCAGGATCATCTGGCTGCGGGACAGGATAATATTACAGGTACAGGATAAGATATTACAGGAAGTGTTGGACGTGAGGAAAAATGAACGATTGTGATGGATGTTTATGATGATTGAATATCGATTGAGGAAAAAATTAATGAATAGGAATGAATTCTGTATGCTAGGGGATTTGGTACTTACAGGTAAATGGGCTGGGGTGGGAAAGGAGTGGACAACTGATACATTTATTAATAATGATAGAGTGGTTGTGGAAGAAGTTGGAAATAAGTTTTGATGGGAAAATTGATTTACAAGGATAATTTATAATTGTAGAGTATAGTAGAATATATTTGTTACGTTGCAGAATGATTTTTTCTTTCTTCTAACTCTTCGCACTTTGAACAATAAACATTTATTAATAGCATTATGTTATTGTGCTTTCCAAATATCAGTTTTGATATTATTGTTTTACATACATATAGGAATAAATATTTAAATACTGAATTTACCTGCGCGATTTTGGAATTGAATGCTGTACTCATAATTAAAGTACACATCTACACGTATTAGCTTAACGTACAACTATTATTGATACTTTTGATAATAACAGTGACATAGTTCATTTATTACGTTAAGCGGAATTGTTTACTAGTTTGAATTACTGTTAAGATTTTATTCCCTTAACACTTAGCAAGCATTTAAGCTTTTATTTAGTAGTAATAAAAGTGGCAAATTTCCTTATATACACAGAATGCTTCAGTTTGCGTTCACGTTTTAAATAAATAATCTTTGTGGGTTTAAAATTTATGAACAGATTGTTTTGTACCAAATAAGGAATTAGGTTTAATGTTCTTGTTTGCACGAAATACTTTCCTCTTCAACCTACTTTCTTGAGCTAACGACATATTTTTACATTGATACGTGTAACTTTTTTGTAAGGAAATTTTTGAACAAGTGGAAATTTTTATGCTTATTGACTTCGCACCATCCTGTACTTTAACTTCAATATTAGTAAGTTTAGCAACAGTGCACATATTACACTTTTGTTTTTTCAAATAATTTGGTAGTTTTAAAAATTTCTAATTCGTTGAAGAAAATCACGTCTTCTTTTCTGGTTCTTTTTGACAAGGGGGAACCCCATTTTTAAGAAAAAATGATGCGTCGTTAGAAAACTAACATGATATATGGAGAAGATTTCTATAATTTTATTGTAATACTACTTAAAAATTAGCAGTTTTGGTACTGGATTTGGCTTTCTATATATCTAATTGTACTAAATTTGGTTAGTGATCGTATTTTACGGATCTAATTAATTTCTAACACATATTTCGCTTCGAATCAAGAGGTATGTTAAAACCACTTTCGTTCGTTACATTAATAATTTGAAATCAGTAAGTACATATTGTAATATTTTAAAATAATAAACATTTTAAAAGAAAAATTTCGTATCAACTCATTTTCTAACACAATTGGTTTATATAGGTTCTTTTCGTCTTATTGGATTTTATCCTTTCTTCCGTCCTAAAGGTATTATTGACCGATACTACCAGTACAGTCGGCCAAGGTTTCTCCGAGTTATGAAATAACGCACAACTGCTCTCCGAGACCGAGCACAGGACATTTTATGGGTACTCCTTCACATGGTATCATCCGCTTGACTAAAACACATAAGTTATATATGGTAATACATTCGACTAAGTAATACACATACGGTGAGTGCATTTTAATGACTAATTCTGCACGACGAAGCTCTCGTTACATATACAATTGCTGGGCGCTATTATCACGAATTAACATTGTACTGCTACGCTTATGTATTATGTCTGTGTACCTACAGTTCAGCCATCAGCTGTTTTGATATGTACTTTGAACCTAGTATATTGGTCTCTATTGCACAGAGTGCGTCCTAAACTATAGTAACGTTTGGGTTATATAAAATTTAGATTGCTTGTTTAGGGCATTGCTCCTATAATAATTTCATAAATGTTATGCTTATTTCGGTTAATGTATGTGTTGCATTTCACTTCAAAATTGTGTAAGCTACCAACCCTATCTTAATAAGGAAGCTATTCAATTTTCTTATTACGGCCTTCAGCCGCATGTTTAAAACTAATGCTTAAGATTTTCCTTTGTGCTTATTTAAATGTATGTTTTACACTTATAAAGCTAGTGATAAACTCAGCCTTTCTGAACCTGTATGTACTATGTTTGCTTTGTCTATACTGCTAATTTCAAGTAAATTTAATTTCTTTGCGCTTACAAAAAAAGAAAAGCAGTGGTAGACATCTAGTCGAAGTTTTAGTTTATATTTTGGGTTTTAAAGTGTGTTTTGGTTTGATTTAAAACTGAAATACCAGTTTTAAGGAGAGATCTTCCTAAGACTTCGGTTTAAAGTTATTTGTTTAATTTTGTACATATCTTTTGTTGTTTTATTTTTAGGGCCAACATGGGATGTCGATCAGTGCTCATATATATTTTGATTGTACGTATTATAAATCGTTTTCAATATTTGGTTTAAATTATAGGTTTAGCACTTTCCAGAAAGGTAAGTGGGTTACTACTAGACCATTTGGGTCAGATTTAATTTTAGTTCGGTTAATTTCCCCTAAATTTTGGGTCACATATCGGATCCCAACTTAGGATAACGATTGTGTGCATTGCTCAGATTATTGTTGGTTAGATTATCACATTTTATATAAACATTAGCTGGTTATCTACCTTGTAAATAATATTTTTTTGTTATATGAATATTAAAAATTTATATTAAACAAGTTGGTGTTAAACGATCGTCAGTTGTTTCTTTATTCCTGTGGCCTAGGATCAAAATTCCTAACCAGACCTTTTACCTGGTTGGACTTAGTCCAGCGTTTATTTAAATTGTAACGTCTCTCCTTATGCAGTAGCCCATTTCTTGATTCAGGAGCGATACAAAAGTTTAGATCAAGTGATGCCCTTTCAATCTTTCTGTATACTTTCCTACGCCAAACCCCCACGCATCCAAGTGCCCAACCGACTGACTGAGCTTCCGGTTAATTTCTTAGTTCATGTTACCGCATACTTTCTCCTCTTCTACCACAACCCTTTTGTGCACGTAACAACATGATAGTTGATCCTACCATAATCAAATTATACATGTATTTGGGTCCAAACCCCTACCATCAAATCACATCAATGTTAAAAGGAGAAGTAGCTAGAAAAGATAATGTGAAGTGTGAAACCTTTGAATAGGTGTTTGATCGCCCAACTAACACAAGAGTTTCAATGCAGACCCTTTCTACCATTTTCTTGTAATTTTCTTCGAGAATTGGTACTTTCCGTAATTTGAAAGTACAAATAACGTTAATGATAGTGTAAACCCCTTTTTAGGTGCCCTTCTTTTTATATATAATGCCTTCCTTTGAAGTCGGAGTGTTATTTTATATAACCGCCCTTTTTTGGGTGTAACCCAGCGCGGTTTTAAATTGCCTCGGCTAAGCTCAGTCGTGTTTATATATTTCTTACTAAACGGGGTGTGGATTCTTACTATTTAGTGGGCTTCACACTGTCACTTTAAATAATTTTACTAAAGTGGTTTAAGACGTATATTATTTTATAAGGTGCAATAATATTAATAACAAACTACATATACTCAAACTAAATATAATGGAGATCAGCAGGGCTCCTTCTGCTCTCGCCTGGTTGTTGGGTGCGAAGTCGTTTCTGTGAACAAATATATATACCGGGTGGTCGTAAAGTAAGGAATAAATTCAATATCTCGTAAAGCACAATTTTTTAATTGCAATTCAATTTTTTTATTGCATTTTTGGATTGCCCTTACAATTCTAGCTCAATAGTAGGCTTTGGATTTATGACGCGGGAAACAAAAGAATAATTAATGTCAATAGTTATTATCGTTGACAGTTCTGTGTGTATTTTCGTAACGTTTCACTAGTTTTTCAAAGTCTAGTATTAGAGTTATTATCGTTGACAGTTCTGTGTGTATTTTCGTAACGTTTCACTAGTTTTTCAAGGTCTATTATTAAAGTTATTATCGTTGACAGTTCTGTGTGTATTTTCGTAACGTTTCACTAATTTTTCAAAGTATATTTTCGGTTTTTTAACACTAAATTACATTAATATGCGGCTTACTGAGACACAGCGCATAGAAATCTTGATGATGATTGGCTACGGTAATCGAGTTAGAACGCAGCAGGAAGTTTGTGAGTTATTTAATCAAAAATACCCCAAAGTTCTGCCAATATCGCAATCGACAGTTAGCAAGATTGAGCAGAAGTTTAGTCAATTCGGTCATGTAAGAGATGTTCCTAGATGTGGTCGTCCTTAAGTTGATGAAAATAAGCAGTTAGAAGTCTTATTGGCGGTTCAAGATAATCAGCATGTAGTACCTAGGCAGGCAGCAAAGGACATGGATATTGGAAAAACAAGTGTTCTAAAAATACTACAAACCAATAAATACCACCCTTATAAGATGCAAGTTCATCAAGAACTCTTGGAAGGAGACTTTGAGAGGTGCCTTGAATTTTGTGAGCTTTTGCAAAATATGTTTGGAGAATCCAAATTTAGTGAAAAATATACTTTTTTCCGATGAAGCCACTTTCTGCTTGAATGATGACGTAAATACCCAGAACTATCGGTACTGGTCCGATGTAAATCCACACTGGATGAGGGGACATACACAATTCAATCGAAAAATAAACGTGTGGGCTGGCGTTGTTGGTGACATTATTATCGGGCCTTTCTTCTTTGAAGAAAATTTAACAGGTGAGAGATACCTGAGTTTTCTAAAAGAGGAACTTGTTCCAGCTCTGGCTACCCTTTTTCCTGAGATAGAACGTCCGGATTTGCCACACCATAACATCTGGTTCTAACAAGATGGTGCTCCCCCCATTTTGCTGTGGTAGTTCGAACTTATTTGCACGACACTTTCCCAAACAGGTGGATTGGAAGGAGCGGTGTTATTGAGTGGCCACCAAGATCACCCGATCTAACACCACTAGACTTTTTTTTATGGGGATACCTTAAAGGCAACGTATTTAAAAGCCAACCGGCAAATCTAGATGATTTAAAACAACGCATCCGTCAAGAAATACGTCGAATAATGCCCGAATGTGCAGCAGGAATTTGTAGATCGATTAGGCTATTGTCAGTTGACTAACGGAGGACATTTCGAACATTTGCTGAAATAAAATTATTTTTAAGTTTACAAATCTTTGTTTTCGATATAATAAAACGTTATAACAATTATTTTGTTTTTCGTTTTCTTCATGACCTTTTTTCAATTTTTAAATTTTGAATGCGAATAACTCCAAACCGCTTGGACTTAGGTATAGCACATGCTACATGACAAATGTTTAGAATTGTAAGGGTAATCCAAAAATGCAATAAAAAAATTGGGTTGCAATTTGAAAAAAAAAAATTTTTTTAGCAAATCTTTTTTGAGACACCCTGTATAAAATTTTTCTTCGCAAAATATGCCCCGAAAAAATATAAAATCGACGGGTCCACGCGATTTTTGAAAAAATGGTGCTTTACGAGATATTGAATATATATATTATATATATATATATATATATATATATATATATATATATATATATATATATATA
The DNA here is from genome assembly GCA_036346205.1 of Vesta saturnalis. Classification (NCBI taxonomy): domain Eukaryota; kingdom Metazoa; phylum Arthropoda; class Insecta; order Coleoptera; family Lampyridae; genus Vesta; species Vesta saturnalis. Next base: position 776,831 of record JARFJB010001999.1, read on the forward strand.
TATATATATATATATATATATATACAGGGTGACCGGAAAAGATGCGCAAAAAAAATAACGGATCTACATGGCGTCAAAGTTAGATTTAAAAAATATTTTTTTTTTAATAATTTTTTTGTTGGTAACCCGGTTGTTTTAAAATTTGGTACACTTATTACATATGATCTTTTGTATTATCGGTCAGAAGTTGACATTTGTCCCTTATTGCTAAGGGGATAAACTCGACCTTTCCATCTACTTAATAACCTATAACTTTTTGGTTTTTCAGTTTTTGTTGTGTACAGTTTTAAAAAATAAAAGGGCACCTAAAATTACGCAAAAAAGGTTTACTTGTTACATCTCTAAAATAAGTCGTTTTTGAGAAAACTTGCTTTGAAGATTGTCTTGCACGCTGTGAACAACAAAGCACGTTGAATTATTTTCAACGTTTTAACACGGCGTGCTGCGGAAACAAGTGATATGGTTTCTATGGCAACGAGGACACATGTAAAAGCAATTTTGACACATTGTAAAGTGTAAGAATGAGTGTTATAATGTTTTCTCAGTAATAAAATGTTTGAACTCACCCTGTAGATCCGTTATTTTGGATTTTGTATGAGTTTTAGTGCATGAGACGAAAGAGTATATAAAAACACACAAAAAAAAAGGTATACTTAATGCATACCTCAATTGTAATTTTACGAGTTGTGAAGTTTCAAAACCGAAGAAGATGAAATAATGTTAATTATTCAAATATTGAATTACGTGATATGCATATGCAAATTTCGAGACTTTTGACAGTTGTCACATGATCGGTCTATTTATAACACAAGTCATATCACGTGACACCAAAAGTCGCGAGATTCGTCCACGTGAGTATCCAGATTTAAACATTAAAGGATGAATGTCAAATTTTGAGTCTTTATAAAAAAAGTGTGTTAAAACGTTGAAAATAATTTAAAGTGCGTTATTGTTCACAGCGTGCAAGACAATTTTAAAAGCAGATTTTCTCGAAAACGGCTTATTTTAGAGAGATGTAACAAGTAAACCTTTTTTGCGTAACCTTAAGCGCACTTTTATTTTTTGAAACTGTACGCACCAAAAACCGAAAAACCAAAAAGTTATAGGTTATTAAGTAAATGGGAAGGTTGAGTTCATCCCCTTAGCAATGAGGGACAAATGTCAACTTTTGAACGATAATACAAAAGATCACAAGTTAGAAGTGTATCAAAGTTTAGGACAACCGGATTACCAATAAAAAAGTTATAACAAAAAAATTATTTTTTAATTCTAACTTTGACGCCCTGTAGATCCGTTATTTTTGAATTTTCAAAAAAGTGTTATAGGAACTTGTCACACTCATTTTTCTTGTAGAATCAGCAACTAAATCTTTTGCGCCTCTTTTCCGGACACCCTGTATATATATATATATATATATATATATATATATATATATATATATATATATATATATATATATATATATATATATATACAGGGTTCCCCATTTTAGACTATACGACTTAAAAGTCGAATAAAAACTTTATAATCAAAGTAAATTAACTTTTTAATGGACTAATATGTAGCTTATTCTTTGGGATTTATGACTAAAGTAAATAACATTTCAAGTTTTAAAGATCATGTCTTCCAAATGGCCTCCTTCGACTTCAATGCATTTTTGAATTCTAAGTTCAAAATTTATCATCACTCGGCGAAGCAAATCTCCATTTATTCCTGCAATTTCATTTCGAATCTGCTCCTTCAGCTCCGGAATTGTTGCGGGACGACTTGCAAAAACTTTTTGCTTTAGGTATCCCCAGAGAAAAAAATCGGGGGCCGTTAAATCGGGAGATCTCGGGGGCCAATTGAAATTTCCAAATCGGGAAATTATACGGCCGTCAAAAAAATCTCGCAAACTTCTCATAGTGTTTCTGGCTGTGTGAGCCGTTGCTCCATCTTGCTGGAATAATATGGCGCCATTTAGTCCTCGTCTAATTAGTTCTGGGATAAGAAACGTTTGCAACATGTTTATGTAGCGTTCGGAATTAACTGTAACAGAACGGTTATTTTCATCCTCAAAAAAATAAGGACCGATAATTCCAAATGATGCTACACCGCACCAAACAACGACTTTTGGACTGTGGAGGTTTTTGGTAAACAGTTCGTGAGGATTTTCTACTCCCCAGTATCTAAAGTTTTGCTTGTTAACAACACCGTCCAAATGAAAATTTGCTTCGTCGCTCATTAGCAAATTATGAATTTCTCCACGATGCTGATGTAAAAATTCTTCACAAAATGTCACCCTCGCTCCTTTGTCTAGATCACTGAGGTTATGCGCCATTTGATATTTATAGAGGTGAAATTTTATATCTTTATGCAGAATTCTGTGGAGACTTCCTTAGATATTCCTAGGGCAAGTGATTGCCGATTAGCCGATCTCTTAGGACTTCTTGTAAAGGCAGCTCTCACTCGTTCAATATTTTCAGGCGTACGCACCGTTCTTCGACGTCCAGGTTTTTTAATGTTTTGCACAGAGCCATTTTCACGCCAATGACGAACCCACGCCGCAATTGTAAAGCGTGTTGGTGCATCGCCCCTATTATTGTTTCCAAACTGCCGTCGAAATGCACGCCGAACTTCTTCAAATGAACCAGTTCTAATGTAGACTTCCACAGAAAACACACGCTCTTGAATCGAATAATTCATAATGCAATGAAAATTGTTAAACTGGAGCAATTATATCGTTTGCGTATAACGTATATTTGACAGAAACACTTAAGTCGTTGTTTATACACAGGCGCCTCCTAGTCATAAATCCCACAGAATAAGCTACATATTAGTCCATTAAAAAGTTAATTTACTTTGATTAGAAAGTTTTTATTCGACTTTTAAATTGTATAGTCTAATATGGGGAACCCAGTATATATATATATATATATATATATATATATATATATATATATATATATAATATCTTAATCCATTCCCTACCTAGTTATTCCACTCGCTGGCGGTGAAATGGAATGTATTCTTAATATTTAAATTACGGTCCTGTCTTCCAGAAGCTTATACGGTAGCCTTAGCAGTTATGGGCCGGAAACGCCAGCGAAATGAACTCGAGTTGTTTCTAGGTCACGGGTAAAAATCAATACTTGTCTCTGCATATGCGCATGGTATATTTCTACTCTTCAGTATCTCTGGAGCGCTGAAGCTGGTATGTCGTACTCTAACGAAGAAATATACGCGGAAGATTCGCGGCATTTATTCTTAATAAAAATTTATGCAACGAGTTTCAGTTTGCATCCTTCTGCGATTAAAGACATCGTGTGTTGTTATTGTGTTTGCCTGTAGGCGGTGTATATATGTGTATTAAGCGGGTCCTTAGCGCTAACAGTAGACGGCAGGCAGCAGCCTGTCTAACCTGTTTGATTAAGAAAAAGGTCGTAGGTCTTTACATCCCTGTATCAAACCTTCACCCTCAGGTGTTTTGCGAGTGACGTCGGGATCTACCCTGCGTGACACTCTTGTAATGAGTCAGGCGACGCGGGGTTTCCCCTTCGTTACGCACTTTATGTATGTGGTTGTGTAATGTTAACGTTATAACTCCTGGAGACTAATCCCGTCGTTATTTACGTTCTGTAGTGGTTTGTTGTAAATTGTTAGATTTTATAACTCTACAACTTACGTGTCTTTTAATTGCAGTTCGGTAACTAACTCTTGGCCGCCCGGCGCGAGGTGGTGCGCGTTATCACACGGTCGCGATGGACTCCTCGGCTGCGATCAGCAGGTCGGTGATTACAAGAAGCAATCGGTTCTGGCGGCTACTGGATATCACGAACGGCGTGGCGGTCTCGGTCACCATCGACTAGGTATTTCACGACTATGTTCTTCTCTCGAGGAGCAGGGAGATCAGACGAATCGATGAATCGATAAACGATTCGATACGCGCGTCGCGGGTTTATAAAGGTGCATCTGTGGGCAGCTTCGCGGCTACCGTCCGGGGGATGCCGTTATTGGATTGGTTTAAATTGCTCTGACGTTCAAAAACTTACTGGTTTTGAGAAATACACGTCAGCGGTGATTAATGAATTATTTGTGGTGTAATATCGCGCAATATTTTGTAATTTGAAATATAGGGTGGTCCGCGAATAATTTATTCTAAAAAACATACGTAAAGGACGCTGGATCTTTACAATAGAATAGTGATGTATCGAAAACACGTATAGTTAGATTGATTTCCATGAATCTTATTAGGAGATATCATAAAAATCATCCAATTCGATTGATCAAAAAAGGAAATATGCGATTATGGTAGTGAATATTTACCAGGAATTATTTTTCTAAAGCTAAGATTTTACTGAAGCAGTTTCATTATTAATATGTTTAGAATTGTTTTAAAAATTACTCAAAATATTAAGTACAGTATTAAAGCTTTCAAGACCAAATTTTCCCTTTTGACTTGCCTTAATATATACCTTTCACTTCACAGACAAGACTTTTCAAATACATGATAGTAGACCTTGTTTCTAATGTAGTTCTGATACGTTGAAAAATCTGTTTACTCCTTACGAAGACTAAAAGTTTAACTTCAAGACAAAGTTTAACCAGGTGTGTATCACTATTGGTAAATGTGAAATTCATTTAAAATGGTGCAAAGCATCGTTTATTTTTACTTTCAGAAATAACGATGCCAGTGGTATCGGGAAGAAAGATGCCACACTTCAAAACAGTTAAAAATTTTTTTAGCGCTTTATTCTTATGCAGTACAAGACATACGAAATAAGCCTAAGATAGCAAAACTTTTAATATTATTTGGTGATCTAAACAGTTTACAATAGACCAATAGCTACTGTAGTGAAAGTCTTTCATTTTTTAGCAAACATTTCTAGTAGTAAAATATTCTTCAAATAACTCAGTAAACTTGTTTAGTGGACAAAATTTCCCACAGTTATGAATGTAGATGGAACGACCACGATTACTAACATCAGGTTGATAAAATACCTAAAACCAATTTAACCATGTCAAACATAATAAAAAAAGGAATGTTGGGACGTTATAATTACTTTTACTCCGCTAACATTTCTTATAGTATGAATTTCAAGTATTAAACTTGAGCTGTACGGAGGACGTTTATGATTAACTTTTGGGTTAATTACTTGCAAAAGACAACCAACGTGAAAATCATGCGCTGAATATAAATACATTTTTTTACTCTTAAACTTTTTAGTGTGGTTTAATTTTAGGGTACTATCGTCTACAATTTTTTTTAGCAAATGTCCAACAGAAAACTGTGTCAACTCTTTCGTCGCGGTACTTGATTTTATGAAGTCAATTGAAGCATGTTTTAAAATTGGTAGCACTTCATCTACCCACTGAGGTATGCTAATTCCTAGTTCTTTCTAAAATAAATGTTTAAAATTTTTTTGAACCAAGAGTTACTAGCTACTACATGAGTTGAAAGTAAATCATATACGAAAAAATACGTAGATGTAGAATTTAAAACCAAGTTCGTATATGTAGACAATCGTTCTGTAATCGTATTATATTTCTCTAACATCTTCTGACCTGCTTTTGAGTTTGTGTATATCCTATAAGGTTCCAAGTATTCCTTACAATCAGTAAGTATCGTCAGCAACTAAAATTTCACAACTGGTTATTTATTCATTTTGTTCTGTTACTTTACGGTATGTCCTTTTCTCAGAACTTGATAATTAATTGGATTCCAGTTAAGATTAGGATTCCATTCAAAAGGAGTGCCTTTGGGAGGAAATAGTCCTGCTAGAACAAGTGCTAGACTTGATTTAGCTCTTGCCGTATATGTAGATACCGCTGAAATTTGTGAAGCTGTCATTGTTCTATTCAAAAATTCGTCATACCGTAGTCTAATCCATTTTCCTAAACTATACGCTCTTTGTTTTCCTCTCTTAAAAATTAAAAAATAAACCATAAATAAAAAATCTTTGCGCTAATTACATTTGTCAACTCAGCGAAACCATAAGGTGGATACCTATACTTCATAAATGGATTATTAGGAAATTTTATATGTAAAGGTGTGCGATCTCCGTGTCGAAAGATCTAACAAATATTGCGTGTGCATCATTTTTTAAATTTATTGTGCTGATACTTACAATATGAACTAATTTTAAGGTATTATTCTCTATAGTATTTGCTTCTAAAACTGTTAAGTACAGGTAACTTGTCAAAATTAGTATTATAAACACCTTCATGTTTGCATATCGATTTAATTATAAATTATTCTCGTAAGCAACCTGGTTAATAATCGTTTATAACAATTATTTATTAATTACTACATTAATTCAACGATACTTTTAGTTACAGTTCTAGTATTTTTTTGCAGTTGTGCAATAAAATAGTGTGGTCAGATTAAATACATTTTTAATTTATGTTTTGCATACTAATATTTGTACAGTTATACTTAAACGTTATGGGGTATTTTAATCAAAACAAGTAAAATTTAATATACATAGTAGTATGGTAATAGTGTAATATAATTGTGGTATATACTTTATACGATAGCTGCTTTTCTCCGTAAATTACCAAGCGTTGTGGCATGTAAATTTTTTTTCTGCAGCTTCTGACGAAACGTTTACCTCCTCATCAGACCTGAAACATTATAACACTATTTTGTTTACATTTTTAATATAAAAATCTAAACTTTTATGGTTTATATTATAGCTGGTTAACTGGTGTTTTCCTATTTCATAAATTTCTTTGATACGATAATTAATATCAACAGTTTTATTATTCAGTGATGCAGCTCGCTGCAACTACTACCGTTATCAAGTTTATATAATTTATATTAAAGTACACGATTTACAAAGATCAGTATATAAATTAGATCCTTAATACGTTACCTATATATTAATGAGTTATATTAAAAGTAGAACAGGGCCAGCTTTGCCACCATTTTGTTTTTGTGTGTAGTCACATGGTCACGCCGTTTCCCCCACGTGACCACACCCATTTCAGCTGATTGGTCCTACATTCAGCCCCAGGGTGCGCGTTTGATTGGAGAGCCTAAGGTCAGGCCACACCCATTGGTTTATGATTGGTTCTTAGACTCCGCCCAGCCTGCAGGCTCTGTGCTCTGATTGAAGGCTCAAATCAATTAATCAGATCTGTTAATCAAATTAATTAAGCAGATTAATCCCAACCAAATCAACCAATCAAGTCAATCTCGATCAAAAGAGCTTAAGGGTAGGTCACACCCCTTCCAGATGATTGGATCAATATCAATCAGATTAATCTGAATCAATCAATCCTAATCAAATCAAATAATTAAAAATTGTGGATCATATCAGTCAATCTCAATCAGGTCAATTAATCAATCAATCCATCAAACCAATTAAGCAAATCGATCTCAATCAAATTAATCAATAAATCAATCAGATCAACCTCAATCATTCAATTAATCATCAGTATCAATCAAATTAATATCAAGTACGCTAGCTAGTGGTGTATCTCTAGGATTAACGAATGATTTCTGTGGTAGAGGTTGATCGTGGCTCCACCTAGAGGTAAGTACGTGCAGATCCCTGGAATCGTTAGGGCGGAAAATTTGAAATAGTACTAGAATAAGGGGGCCCCCGTACTAACTCATAAGACAGACATAGCACTCTGGAACTTGCTCTTGAAGCTTAACCCGTTTTAGTTATGTGTCATAATTAAAAGTAACACTCAAATCGATTAATCAGTTAATCAAATCAAATTAATCTCAAGTACCACGAATTAAAAATGATTTTATTTATTAAAGCAATGCCATCATCATCATCACATAACATAGCAATAATAAAACAGTTTTTCTAAATGAATATTAAATTGGTTGTTTTACCTGCTGGTCCTAAACATCGCATTGAAACATCTCTACTCTTCAGCTGCTCGTTAAATAGCTGGATGCGGCCATATGGAACTTATGGAAACGATCGGGTAGCATACATTTAAAGTCTTTCAGTTCCACAAACACCTTTTCACCATACTTTGTTGATGTGATACTCAGATTGAGTTTCTTGTGTTGTACGTTTTTGAATGGTTTAAAACATGTTGACGCATTTAGAGTAGATAAATCCATACCTGTAATTATAACATAATATTAAACAATCTGCACAGGTGATTAAAGGTAAATAAAAATAAAATAAGGGTTAAATAAAAATAAAAAACAATCACTTACCAGTGCTGTATTGAATAAACTCCTAGGAAGCTTGACACATGAGTGAATAAATGTTGGTTTTCTGTTTAATAGTCAATATAAAGTAGTTAACTGTTTTCACAGGCTTTAACATAAAGTAATTATTTTCCTGATTTTATAGCTGTGTAATCACAATAACAATGTTAAGACCACATTAGTACTCCCGAAAAGATGTGGATCAAAATGTATACCTGTTACGATTAATGCATGGTTTAAGCACGTGCTCAATTTAGAAGGTTATTGAAAATAACACAATGGAACTATTTTGATATTAAAAAAAGAAAATCAAGATAAAAATAAAATATACGATTGATTTTAAATACGTTGTTAAATTCAATAAAATAATAACAAACGCAGTTAATGGGGGATTACATAAACAGGTAATTACCTTGTTATACAAAAAATGAATGTACGATTTCGTAACTGGACGTAAACAATAATAAATCCCATACATATTTTACGTACAAGTATTATTTCGAAAATATTCATTACGTAACATAACAGGCCTCTGTACATACGTCAAACAAGCAAGAAAACTTTCGAGTCTCATCTAGGGGATCAAGGGGATATTTTTAAAACTAATGGAAGCTTCATGTATTGTAACGGATGAAATTTTTGAATTTTCCATGTATTACTGTTTGTGAGATTTTAAATTCTACAGCTGTTCGTTTGATATAAAAATATCTGGGCATTAGCTATCGCAAGCCAAATTAGCTAGAGATGCAATGCAATTGCATAGGATGTTACAATTAAATCACTAACTTAAAATAATTGTCTGTCAAACTCTTCGTGTAAACCGCCAGCAGAGAGTTACAATTACTGATAAGGCAATTGCTGTGTTTTTGGCGAACCAAGCTTCAACTTGCAAGTCTAAGATGTTGATTTCAGATGTGGTTTTGGTGATTCATACAAAGAAGGTAAGATCCAATTACCCCAAGCGTTTGGTTATTTTCAGTAAGACATTCGTCAATTTATATATCTATATATATATATATATATATATATATATATATATATATATTTAAATAAGACAATTTTTCTTTAAAACTTGTGTAAATAAACGTAAAAATTAATTCAACGTTTCGGGAACGTCCTTTGTTCCCTTTGTCAAGAATTTATTTGACAATTACAGAAATTGAAATAAGGTAACTATTTTTAACAAGTACAAAATATGAAACAAGGTAACTAATTTAATTTTAATCTGGACGAGTGTGTTTGACTTCGGGTAGTTGGTCTAGTATGTGATGTAGAAGTTGCAGAAGTGGGGACGCCAGGAATAGTTGCAGCATAAGTGTTTGAAATTTCTGGAAGATTTGGAGTTGGTTGAAATGTAGAATCAACTTGTTTAATGATATTCTTCCAAATTTGTGGCATTCTAGAAGTGTCATCTCGTTTATTGAGGGCGTTTGGTCTTCTTTCAATTTCAACTGCTTCTCTAATAATTCACGCACACGCACACGCACACGCACACGCGCACGCGCACGCGCACGCGCACGCGCACGCACGCACGCACGCACGCACGCACGCACGCACGCACGCACGCACGCACGCACGCACGCACGCACGCACGCACGCACCCACACACACACACACACACACACACACACACACACACACACACACACACACACACACACACACACACACACACACACACACACACACACACACACACACACACACACACACATGATACTGATCTTTAGGTTTTCACGGCTGCTATATGCACTGCTGGTTTCTGTGGTGTTGATCCGCGTAATTCTTTTGGCCTCCAAAAGACCACTGCTGCAAAACGACGTTGCGCAAAGTTTCATTAGCCATCCTCAGGTTCGCAACTGTATGTTCCTACTTCGAGTTACACGAAGTAGGAGTAACTCGAGTCATTTATTAAATCATTATTAAATCAATCTCAATCAATCAGTTCAACCCCAAACATATCGATTAACCAAACCAGCCAAATCAATAAATCAAATTAATTAATCTAATCAATCACACCAAATGCATGAACAGATTTTTAATTACATCCCAATGTAAATTGAAAAGTAACATAGAAGTAAATTCAAGATGTTGAAGTGAAATCGGCTTCTATAGAAACGTCGTGGTTATTTCTAGTAATAAAAGATAAATCTCGCTACTTGAAGAGTGCTTTTTAATAGGGCCCTTAAAACTACTTTTCACGATGTGTTGCATAGTATTTTTAAGATGGTCATTAAAATTATTTTTATCATGTGCTAAAAAGCCTGTAATTAGATTTTGTGGGGATTCTCGTTGCGTCACCACCAGCAACAACACGGTTTATGGATTCTAATACTATCTCTCCGTCGGCACTCTGCAATTGATCGTTTTTACGTTAGTAACTTTCAAGCTGTGATTTCTTCAACAACCTAAAACCGAAGGGAAAATGATGAACCCACAGAAGATGATAAACAAATGCGTCTAATAGTAAGGTCTAGGTTAATACTGGTACAGCCACCGACATGTCAGATAAAAAGAACTAACAGGTCAGGAGGATCATGGTGATGATGATCTACTGCTGATGCTACTGATAATACATGCGATGTAATCTTATAAATAGTATTACTTGTAATAAATTATTGAAAACCTCTATCTTTTTATTATTGATAATCAACCCCTTTCACGGAAAACATTCATTAATTTTCAAAATACACCAGTAGATGGCGTCACAAACAATCGTGGGCCAGACAAGCTGAGAAGACCTGAGAACAAGTTCTGAAGCCCTATAGCTCTCTTATGAGATTGTATGAGGGCCCCTTATTAGAATACTATTTGAAAATTCTAGCCAAGGGAGCCCGACAATGGACGAAGACCGAATCACAAGTTCCTACCATTTGTGATAGTGTTTCCGATAAGACAGATATTGTATGTAAAATATTATAATTATAACACCTTACACAAAGTATTTATTCACTTAAATCACGCTTCTATCTAACTAATTTGGGTTGCGAGAGCTGATGCCCTGATATTTTTTATTTCAAATCATATCGCAGGAGGATTATCAAAATTAGAAATGAAAGTTAGCTTGCTTATTTGTCTCCAGGAATTGCAATAACGACTTAGGACGTACAGACTTGCTTATAAATCTAAGGCCCTTTTTGACAGAGGTGTTTCAGGTCAGACAGGTCTTGTATGTAAAATATTTTAACACTACGCAATATATTTACTCACTTCCATCACACTTCTGAACTAATTTGGCTTGCGATAGCCAATGCCCTGATATTTTTTATTTCAAATCTCACATAAATAATACAGGGTCATTTAAAAAATCTCATCCATTACAATTCATGAATTTTCCGTTAGTTGATAGTATGCGGGTCCCGTACTATTTAAAATACCATACTAGCAGTTAAATCTATTTTTAAAAATATGATACTAGATGGAGGTACGAACAACTTCTATTACAGAAAACATTCGTTAACTTAAAAATACACCACTAGATGGCATCACAAGCAAACAAATCTACTTAAAAATAAGTACAATTTAATTAGAGGAATTTTTGTCACGCACAAGGAAAGTGTTTTACAAAAATTCCTATATAGCTATTTGAATAGTGAACGGTTGTTATTGTGGCTACATAACTGAGAAAACCATAAAACAATTACTTTATTAATATAAAGTAATCATTAATATGATTGTTGGAAATCCTTAAGTACTTTGTATTATTCATTTAAAAACGAAACGCAGAAAGTGAATGTGTCGTGAGCTCAAGCAACAGAAACCATGTTTCCCTTGTCAAGGCGCGCTTTCAATACGAGGTAAGTGCTCGTTTTTTGTTTTTAATCCTTACCCCTGTTGCTTATAAATCTAAAGCCCTTTTTAACCTGTGTTTATGATAAGAGAGACCCTGTATGTAAAATTGACATATGAGATAGCGTGAGGGCCCCTTATCGGTAAAATCTTGAAATTTGAAGGAGCATTCTAATACGTGGCCGGCATACTTAACCTTTTTATAAATCTATGGCCCTCTTTACCAAAGATATTTCTGATAAGACAGACCTTGTATGTAAAATAATATAGAAACCTGATTTTAAGCTCGGTCATACTTGTTTTTGTATAGGAAATTTTACTAGTTTAACATTGTATAGGAGTTTTTACTAATTTAAGTGTAAAACGTGTTCTTATCTCTGTACGCAAAACTCGACAATGGTGTCACACGTTGATTTGCTTGATATTATGATGGCCTTGTAATAATAATTATGAGCATTGGGTAAAATCAAACGCCTTGTATTATAGTTGTCTTACGGGAAGAAATGAGTTAGCTAGAAATTGCAGGTGTACTATCAAAATTAGAAACGAAAGTTGGCTTGCTTTATTGTCCCTTGCCATTTTTCATTTTCAATTACCACTTGGAACACTCAGGCTTTATAATCCTAAGGCCCTATTTAATAGAGGTGTATGCGGTAAGATAGCTATTGTATGTATGCTTGCGATAGCTAATCCCCAGCAGTTTTCATTTCAAATCCAAATGGCTCACACACAGACACAGACACAGATACGGACGCACACACAGATACAGATACAGACACGGACAAGGACAACAGACACAGACACAGAGACAGAGACAGAGACAGACACAGACACAGACACAGACACAGACACAGACACAGACACAGACACAGACACAGACACAGACACAGACACAGACACAGACACAGATACAGACACAGATACAGACACAGACACAGACACAGACACAGACACAGACACAGACAGAGACACAGACAGAGACACAGACACAGACACAGACACAGACACAGACACAGACACAGACACAGACACAGATGCAGCACAGACACAGACAGACACAGACACAGACACAGACACAGACACAGACACAGACACAGACACAGACACAGACACAGACACAGACACAGACACAGACACAGACACAGACACAGACACAGACACAGACACAGACACAGACACAGACACAGACACAGACACAGACACAGACACAGAGACAGAGACAGAGACAGAGACAGAGACAGAGACAGACACAGACACAGACACAGACACAGACACAGACACAGACACAGATACAGACACAGACACAGACACAGACACAGACACAGACACAGACACAGACACAGACACAGACACAGACACAGACACAGACACAGACACAGACACAGACACAGACACAGACACAGACACAGACACAGACACAGACACAGACACAGACACAGACACAGACACAGACACAGACACAGACACAGACACAGACACAGACACAGTCACAGACACAGACACAGACACACAAAGACACAGACACAGACACAGACACAGACACAGACACAGACACAGACACAGACACAGACACAGACACAGACAAAGACACAGACACAGACACAGATACAGACACAGCCACAGACATAGACACAGATACAGACACAGTCACAGACACAAACACAGACACAGACACAGATATAGACACAGGCACAGACACAGACACAGGCACAGACACAGACACAGACACAGACACAGACACAGACACATACACAGACACATACACAGACACAGACACAGACACAGACACAGACACAGACAGACACAGACACAGACACAGACACAGACACAGACACAGACACAGACACAGAAACGGACACAGACACAGGCACAGACACAGACACAGACACAGACACAGACACAGACACAGACACATACACAGAAACAGACACAGACACAGACACAGACACAGACACAGACACAGACACAGACACAGACACAGACACAGACACAGACACAGGACACAGACACAGACACAGACACAGACACAGACACAGACACAGACACAGACACAGACACAGACACAGACACAGACACAGAAACGGACACAGACACAGCTGTCTACTGACGTAGTGCCGGAGTTGGACCTCCTTGAATACTTACAACCCACCTTACATTTACATAGCAAACAACTAGAAATCGCCGGCATCCGCATCCAATTACTAGAATCTGCAACGGGAGGAATAAGTGGGATTTATGACCTGATGAAGACCAATTAAACCGACTTTACGAATTCCTTGAAGGAGAGTTAAGGCAATTTTAACCTACTCGAGGAAAAGCCAAAGGCACCGCCTATCGAATTACATTATTACCTGATCCCGTCCCTATTAAACTACGCTACTATCCCCGTAATCCGGCTATGCAAGCAATAATCAACCAAGAAGTGGACACGATTTTAGCGGAAGATATCACTAAACCATCGCACATCCCATGGAGTTCCCCAGTTGTATTAGTGAAGAAACCCGCCGGTGCACATCGGTTCTGCATAGATTACAGAAATGTGAACCAAGTAACCGTGAAAGACGCCTAGCCTATATTCAGGGCACACTATCTCAGTTACGAGGAGCGAGATATATAAGTACACTATACCTGAGACGGGACTACTGGCAAGTCCCACTAGACGACAAGAGTAAACAAATCACCGCCTTTACCGTGCCTGGAAGACGACTATTTCAATTAAAAGTCTTTCCGTTCGGACTTCACTCTGCACCTACTATATTCCAACGATTACTGGGTACCATAATTGGCCCCGAGAAGGTCAGGCGAGCCTTTGTGTATTTGAATGACAGTATCGTCCTGGGAGCGACATTCCAAGAACACCTGCATAATTTCAAGAAGTATTTAAAAGATTGCGAGACAACGGACTACAATTACAACCGGATAAATTCCAATTCTGTCAAACACAACTAAAGTACCTGGGACTCGTCATTACATCACAAGGAATTCTACCTGACCCGGAAAAAGTTAGCGCAATTACACAGATACCTGATCCCCGCACCGTTAAACAGCTGCGTCGATTACTGAGACGCGTCGTGATACCGAAAGTACATCAGTGGATTCGCACAAATAAGCCAACCTCTCACCGTTAGAACGTTAAATACCACTGGACCGAGAAGCACGTTCACGCGTTCGCCGCGATTAAGGAAGCCTTAACCGAGACCTCGCTACTCGCCTGTCCGGATTTCACCAAGCCTTTTGTACTACAGACGGACGCAAGCACCTCAGGGATCGGAGCTGTCTTGACACAGAGATAAGCGCCTATATTAGTAGGGCACTGACCCCGGCCGAAAAAACTATTCCACCATTAAGCAGGGGTACCTGGCCGTGGTATGGTCGATCCAAAAATAAAGAAGCTACCTAGAGGGGTATAAGTTCACCGTTTTTACGGACCACCGAAGTCTCATGTGGTTGCGCACTCTTGAGAAGCCAACATCCCGACTCGCCCGGTGGATCATGGAATTACAAAAATTTGATTTCCAAGTTAAATACCGTAAAATAGCACTAAACCACATCGCCGATGCTCTATCCCGCCTTCATGAGACCCCCGAACCCTTTCCGGCATTATCCCCGCTGGAAGTAGAAGTTGAAGAGGCCACCTACCCTGGTATCAACATCTGGTTCAGCAAACCCTAGAACACCCAGAACAACACCCGCGCCATAAGATAGAAGTTGGACAATTATACAGATCATTCCCTAACCTGGTACCGGAAAAGAAAATAGGTAATCATCCAAGTTGCAGAATATGCGTGCCCCAAGCTAAAAGCCGGGACATCCTGAGAGAATGTCATGATGAGCCGGCAGCCGGACATTTAGGAATTACTAAAACCCTTTGCCGCCTCTATCGGAATTATTACTGGACGTCTGTCAAGCAAGATGCTATCAAATACGTTAAATCATGCCGCAGTTGCCAGACCTATAAAGAATTAACACAGAAACCGCAAGGAGAAATTTACTTTTCACAACCCGGTCACCCATGGAGTAACGTTAGTACGGATCTCATAGGACAGCTGCCTAGAAGCAAGAAGGGGCACAACTTTATATTAGTATTCCAGGACCGACTGACCAAATGGATCGAGATCCAACCACTCAGAAACGCATTAGTCCCTCGATTATATAAGCCTTGCGAGAACGTGTCATATATCGTTTCGGTACTCCCGCACATTGATCTCCCATATGGGACCGCAATACACCAGCAACATATTCCGTAAATTCTTACAACATGGAATTAACCACCGATTGCCGCCTTCCTATTCAACCCAGGAAAACACTATATAAGGGACTAATAAAATCATAGGGACTATGGTTGCCTATTTTACAAAAAACAACCAGACGGAATGGGATATCCATCTCCCCGAAATAGCATTCGCCCTGAATACACTGCACAACATGGATCTACTGGATTCTCCCCCGCGCTGCTTAACCTAAGGAGAGAACTTGATCCTCCTGGAGCATGGTTTACACACAAACAACCGCCACCAACCGGTACCGCAATAACGGCAGAGGACCAGGAATGACACATGAAACACCTAAAATATCTTCAATAATTAGCCCGGGACGTCTTATCTAAACATTTTGAAGTCCAACAGCATCATTACAATCTTTGTCGTAGAGCATACCGCCCCCGCAAAGGAGATCTTGTATTTGGCAGAACCCTCCACATGTCAAGCAAAGCCAAATAATTTTCCGCGAAATTAGCAGAAAAATATGACGTACACTACCTTATTTATAAAATAAAATCGCCCGTAATTGTTGAGCGCCGAGAACCCGGTAGTTGGAAAAGCGCGGGTGAACCGCACGTTAAGGATTTGAAAAACCTTTCTGGCGGCACTAATCTGGCGAACCACGCAACTAACGAGAACAGCGAAAACGTAGCGGTCATTGGAAACCCGCGCTTCGAAAATTGTATAAAGCCAGCGATAAGAATAAAAGCGTTATCTCCCTAAACGGCACCTGTCGTCCGCAAACCGAAACTCAACTACCGTCGCATTCCACCTTGGCAACCCGCTTTCTACCGCCGCCCAGGGACCGCAGGCTTATCCGACGCCTACCGGGGCACTGATCGCCCGTCCGCGACCGGTCGCCGTCTCCCACCTCTCGAACACCGTCGCGCGTTCGCATGGAGGGCGTATGAGAACAGTCGCCACCGCAAATGCATCCAGACGGCTGTCCCAGAACTCCAGAAACATACGACCACCTCTGCAATACCGAGGAGATGACAGGGCAGGTGGGACTGCTTCAAATAAAAGAGAGCCCGGAACGGGCCATATTAATACCACCACCTGCCCACCCCGTCCCGCGAAACCTGACACGCCAACAAAGGGGAAACCGGCGCCACATAACCATCCTACCCGACGGGGCGAGGGCGGATATCGAGCGGGCTAACCTCAATTCACCCGAAGGAGGAGTGGTATGTAAAAATCCAGCCTGACTATACTGAAATTAATCAATTAATCATTTGTTAATTGCCCTGAAGCAATCAAGTTGCGTAAAATTTCATAATATTTCAACAGATTGCACAACAAATAATTATTGTAATCCCCTCCGACGTAGATATCAAAACTACTTTTACGTCAGAGAACCTTCAGCCAATCGCGAACGGGATCTCCGTCAAACAGAAGCCGTATACGCCCTCGCACATTCTCTTAAACACCGCGAAGCGATACCGAAAAGGGAGATCCCGATCTAGTTCGCGCGCGGTTTGCCTGAACCTTCGTGTACGCCGCCTGCCGATCACCGCTTACGATTGTCCTGAAGCCGTCGCGCTACTAAGCCGCCATTTCACCAGCTCCTGATGATTACCTGCCTGCCGCCCTGTTCCGAGATTTAAAGTACGTGAGTTGAGTACAAACACATTATACCAGATACCTAGATGACAACGGGCTCTAAGACCGAAAGCTATCTTACATTCACAGTACACACATTCGAAGTGGCTTCGACAGGCTGTAAAGTCCGACGACCTCTTCCTTACACATACACCTATATTTGAAGTTGCTTCGACAGGCTGCAGATCCCGGAGTCACCTTTCACACATACCTACACCTAGTCGAACGGTGGTGACGGGTTTAACGCCCTGGATTCATATTTTGCTTACTTATGTGACAAGAAGGCCCCTCGCTCTATTACTATTGCACCCCGGAGAACGCAGTCCAACAGTACACTCGGGTTATTCCCAGGCTTTGGACTCACTTCTCATTTACATACTCAGCACATAACATTACTCTAACCACATCTAGCACACCTGACCAGAAAGAGACACCTAGAGATAATCATAGCCGCGATCGTTTACCTGAGAAGCCGCTCCCACCACCTTCCCAAGAACCGCTTGTTACATCACATACGCCGCTGTGACATCGGCCCCGACCGACGAGTTTGGGTGGAACGATTAAACTTAGCTGTTACTAAGGTGCATTTGAAACAATTTGCATAATTGTTTAAACTTATGAGTTTACTCGGTTAGAATCGCATGTAAGTAGACACTCAAGTTAGTAAATATAAGACGTGTTCAAATTACAAAACCCTTTACTTTTACTTTCCGCAATTATTAAAACTAACTTTTGTACGAATAGGTAAACTTTTTGGATTAACAGCTAGACGCGTAAAATATTCAATATAGGGAATAAAACAACGCGTGTACGTTCGTTAAATTGAACGACACTTTCAATTGATATTAAATCCGAACTATAATGATTAAACGAAAACGGAAGAACCTTTGTAACCTTCCTGCCTTGAACTTAATAAAAATAAGACGTGCGTGGTGACGCTAGTAATATCAATTTTCTTCCAAGACCTACATGTGAACGCACGCCGGTCGTTGACTTAATACTTTATGTAAGAACGATAACGTGTTCTACTGGTACCCTATTCCAGCTTCCGTTAGTCAGCACCGTAATACAGTTTTCCTAAATAATTTTGAAGGGTTTATTTTCGTCCTAATTTGTTCATAATCCGGCTACAGTCAAATAACCTTAACTTATATGTCTACAGAAACGTACCAGGACCTAGCAGTCCAGAGAAGCCACGTTGCCGGAACCCAAGTTCCTTAGTATATATATTTTAATTTATGTTTCGTTTTAGGCTAAGTTGAGATATTTTTAGTTTTATAACCGTTATAGGATAATATATACCATAAAACTATTTTTTATGCTATTTATTCCCTGTGAACAGCGTTGAGTTGACTTGAATACCGTACACTGAACCCACCTCTGCTTTTTAGACAAAATCCCGATTGAAGCTAGTCCCGGGTAAAATTAAGGCGCCGTTTAATTATTATTGTTAGCAAAAGCAGCTTACACATAGATCGCCATAGGTTCTGAAGGTCCCTTAGTATGAGTATTAATTTCCTCTAACAGGATTACAGTCGATAGAAATGAATTCTGATTTTAAAAGAGTTACTACGTCTTCCCAAGAGATTAAGGATTCTTTATGCGCCCTATATAATAATAATGCCATTGCCGGTAAAAAGTTCAGGACACGCAAACTATAAGTACGAGTGAGTAACTCCCCTAGCAGAAGCGAGTTCTTCCACCGGTGTTCAGAATTCAAGAAGTGAGGAAGAAGTTTCCCCAGAAAACGTTAAATCTAGTTTTGCGATCACAGTATTTTCGAGAAGCTACTGGCGTAGACGTATTAACGCCTGGAATAGGTAAAGCATCCAAGTCATCCGAATCGGAAGAAAGAAGATCAGGTTTGCTTTTCGTAGTTCTAATTGGGGTAGCCTTTGGATTAGATGACTTGTAAGAAATTTACCGTTGCGAGACGTTTCCACCTTCGATGTATAGCCTCTACATCCGCGCGATAGTTTCGAAGTAAGAGAAGTTAATTTTTCGCGAGTACAACTACGATCTGTATGTACCCAAAGTGTAATAAAACGTGTAGAAACCGGTGTAGACAAGTCACCCGTAAAAGAAGAGATATTGAAGTACAGTTTTCATTAATCGGTTAACGTCTATTTTCCAAATGATAGCCATGTTATAATCTAAATTGTGTGAACGTGAGCCTAAGTTTATTAAAGTAAACACCAATTATAGCTACCGCTACAAAACATTCAAGTAATTACGATGTTAAGTTGTGTTTAACCCTCGTAGAGAGAATGGGTAGAAAAATACAAACAAAATTTAAATTATATGGTAGTTATTAAAAGTAACACAACTTAGAGAATATTCGCCAAAACAAATCAGCCCCCGAAGTTGGGCGTCAAAATTTCTTGTTACATGCACAAAGTGCGGTCGTAGTAAAAGTAGACAGAAGTTTGCAGGAACAAGAAATTTGGATTTTGCCGGAAGCTCAGTCGGTCGGATAGTCACTTGGATGTGTGGGCATGTGGCTGGCGTAGATAAACAGGAAGGTTAAAAGGACGCCACATGATTCATTTTTATATAGCCCTTAGACCAAAAAACGATACAGTAATAGATACACAACAGTTAAAATAAGGTTGGAAAATGTCCAGAGTGGTGGTAGGACTGGCTAAGAATTGTGATCCTGGTCCGCAGGAATAAATAAAACAACTAGTGGTAGTTTAACACAACATGGTTTAATTGTAAACAGGATAATATACAAAAAGTATATATATATATATATATATATATATATATATATATATATATATATATATATATATATATATATATATATATATATATATATATATATATATATATATATATATATATATATATATATACACAGTATGTCCCCGGATCGACTTTAAAAGAGGGAAAATTCTCTTATTTTTGATTTCTCAGAAAATTTCATTCTTGATGATTTGCCCTGCTTGTTTTCAAACCCCCGAAACACAAATTACTTTTTATTTTACTCGTACGGTTCTAGAGATAATATCATTTTTCTTGAAAAATTGGACTTAGAATGTTTTTCCTAATTTTTAGAAGTAACTTTAGTAAGCGGATTTCATTGAAAAACACCACTGACAGAAATTGTCAAATGTGATAATTCTGTTGAACTGCAAATTAATTCATGCTAATTTGAATTGTATGCTATAATGTTGACTTTACAACAAAGAATTTATCTAATTCAATGTTACGGAACTGGGGAAGAGTGCTACCGAGTTGTTATCAGAAAATTCAACCAAAAATACCCGGAGGTTGCCATTTCGAATGCCGGAGCAAAAAACTTGGTAACTAAATTCCTTCAAACAGGCTCGATTTTAAACCTAAAGAAGCCAAAGAAGTTGTTCGATGAACAAGATGCTGCTACTGTTCTCGCCGTTCATTCCGCAACAGAAGTTCCAAGGTTGTCTTTAAGAAGGAGGGCACTACGAATTGGGATAGGTAAATCTCATTTACAAAGAATCTTCAAGGAGAACAAAATTTTACCATTTAAGCCGCAATTTAGGCAAACTTTAGAGAACGGTGATGAAGCCAAACGTCTGGATTTTTGTTTGGAAATGGGCAATGGAGTTTTGGAAGATTGAAGTTTTCATAAACGAATAATGTTCTCCGATGAATCGACCTTTTCAACTAACGGAGTCGTTTCCTCCCAACATTGCCGTTTCTGGAGTAGGACGAATCCAAACTTCCGAATTGCTAGTCGCAGACAATGTTTGAAAAAAGTTAATGTGTGGTGTGCGGTATCGTACCATGGAATTATTGGCCCATATTTTTTTGATCAAGATTTAAACCGTTATTCATATTTGGAAATGTTGCAAAATTTTTTAACTGATAAACTGGATGAATTGCCATTGAACTACTAAATTGAGATGTTCTTCCAGCACGATGGGTGCCCTGCTCATTATGCCGGTATTGTTCGCCAGTGGCTCAATACAGAGTTCCATGATAACTGGATAGGAAGAGATGGTCCCGTTTTTTGAGAATTTCATTTCATTTTACCATCAATTGTTAAATTTATTAATTAAAACGTGTGAGACCAATTTGATTTTTCCTTTGAAACAAATTAATTTACTTCAAAAAATTACGAAAAACTTGAATTTTTCAAGAAAAATGATATTATCTCGAGAACCGTACGAGTAAAATAAAAAGTAATTTGTGTTTCGGGGGTTTGAAAACAAGCAGGGCAAATCAGCAAGAATGAAATTTTCAGAGAAATCAAAAATAAGAGAATTTTCCCTTTTAAAGTCGATCCGGGGACATACTGATATATATATATATATATATATATATATATATATATATATATATATATATATATATATATATATATATATATATATATATATATATATATATATATATATATATATATATATATATATATATATATATATATTATATATTATATATATATATATATATATATATATATATATATATATATATATATATACAGCACCGATTGGGGAAATACTTTTTGTTTATTATCCTGTTTACAATTAAACCATGTTGTGTTAAACTATCACTAGTTTTTTTTTTTAACAAACATTACTACTGACGAAGATAACTGTAAGTGTTATCGAAACGTTTAGAATCTAAACGTTTCGATAACACTTACAGTGTACTTTAAATTATACAATCTAAACTTTAGATTGTATAATTTAAAGAACACCATTAAAAAATCCCAAAAAAGATAAGTATTTTATTATGAGTGTTAATGGTGAAAGTTTACATTTTCATATCACTAGTTGTTTTCTTCATTCCTGCGGACTAGGATCACAATTCTTAGCCAGACCTACCACCACTCTGGACATTGTCCAACCTTATTTTAACTGTTGTGTATCTATTACTGTATCGTTTTTTGGTCTAAGGGCGATATAATAATGAATCATGTGGCGTCCTTTTAATCTTCCTGTATCTCTACGCCAGATACATGCCCACGCATCCAAGTGACTAACCGACCGACTGAGCTTCCGGAAAATCCATATTTCTTGTTACTGCACACTTCTTTCTAGTTTTACTACGACCGCACTTTGTGCATGTAATAAGAAATTTCGACGCCCAACTTCGGGGGCCGATTTGTTTTGGCGAATATTCTCTATGTTGTGTTACTTTTAATATCTACCGTATAATTTAAATTTTGTTTGTATTGTTCTACCCATTCTCTCTACGAGGGTTAAACACAACTTAACATCGTAATTACTTGAATTTTTGTAGCGGTAACTATAATTGGTGTTTACTTTAATAAACTTAGATTCACGATTTTAACATTTGGAAAATAGACTTTAACCCATTAACGAAAACTGCACTTCAATACCTCTTTTACGGGTAACTTGTCTACACCGGTTTCTACACGTTTTATTACACTTTGGGTACATACACATCGTCGTTGTACTCGCGAAAAATGAACTTCTTCTCTTACTTGAAAACTATCGCGCGGATGTAGAAGCTATACGTCGAAGGTGGAAACGTCTCTAAACGGTAAATTTCTTACAAGTGCCGTCACCTAATCCAAAGGCTACCCCAATTAGTACTACGAAAAGCGAGCCTGATCTCCTTTCTTCCGATTCGGATGACTTGGATGATTTACCTATTCCAGGCGTTAATACGTCTACGCCAGTAGCTTCTCGAAAATACTATGTGATCGCAAAACTAGATTTAACGTTTTCTGGGGAAACTTCTTCCTCACTTCTTGAATTCTGAACACCGGTGGAAGAACTCGCTTCTGCTAGGGGAGTTACTCACTCGTACTTATAGTCTGGGTGTCCTGAACTTTTACCGGTAATGGCATTATTATTATATAGGGCTCATAAAGAATCCTTAATCTCTTGGGAAGACGTAGTAACTCTTTTAAAATCAGAATTCATTCCTATCAACTGTAATCCGGGATCTGCAGCCTGTCGAAGCAACTTCAAATATAGGTGTATGTGTAAGGAAGAGGTCGTCGGGCTTTACAGCCTGTCGAAGCCACTTCGAATGTGTGTACTGTGAATATAAGATAGCTTTTGTCTTAGAGTCCGTTGTCATTTAGGTGTCTGGTATGATGTGTTTGTACTCAACTCACGTACTTTAAATCTCGGAACACGGCGGCAAGCAGGTAATCATCAGGAGCTGGTGGAAAGGCGGCTTAGTAGCGCGACGGTTTCAGGACAATCGTAAGCAGTGATCGGCAGGCGGCGTACACGAAGGTTCAGGCAAACCGCGCGCGAACTAGATGGGGATCTCTCGTTTCGGTATCGCTTCGCGGTTTTTAGGAGAATGTGCTAGGGCGTATATGGCTTCTGTTTGACGGAGATCCCGTTCGCGATTGGCTGAAGGTTGTCTGACGTAACAGTAGTTTTGATATCTACGTCGGAGGGGACAAAAATAATTATTTGTTGTGCAATCTGTTGAAATATTATGAAATTTTACGTAGCTTGACTACTTCAGGGCAATTAAATGATTAATTGATTAATGTCAGTATAGTCAAGCTGGATCTTTATATATCACTACTCCTTCGGGTGAATTGAGGTTGGCCCGCTTGACATCCGCCCTCGCCCCGTCGGGTAGAATGGTTATGTGGCGCCGGTTTCCCTTTGTTGGCGTGTCAGGTTTCGCTGGACGGGGTGTGTAGGTGGCGGTATTAATATGGCACGTTCCGGGCTCTCTCTTATTTGAAGCAGTCCCACCTGCCCTGTCATCCCCTCGGTATTGCGGAGGTGGTCGAATGTTTTTGGAGTTCTGGGACAGCCGTCTGGATGCATTCTCGGTGGCGACTATTCCCATACGCCCTCCATGCGCGCGCGTCGGTGTTCGAGGGGTGGGAGGCGGCGATCGGTCCCGGACGGGCGATCAGTGTCCCGTCAGGTAGGCGTTGGATAAGACTGCGGTCCCTGAGCGGCGGTAGAATGCGAGTTGCTAAGGCGGAATGCGACGGTAGTTGAGTTTCGGTTTGCGGACGACAGGTGCCGTTTAGGGAGATAACGCTTTTATTCTTATCGCTGGATTTATACAATTTTCGAAGCGCGGGTTTCCAATGACCGCTACGTTTTCGCTGTTCTCGTTGGTTGCGTGGTTCGCCTGATTAGTGCCGCCAGAAACGTTTTTCAAATCCTTAACACGCGGTTCACCCGCGCTTTTCCAACTACCGCGAAGATTGTAATGATGCCGTTGGACTTCAAAATGTTTAGATAAGACGTCCCGGGCTAATTATTGAAGATCTTTTAGATGTTTCATGTGTCTTTCCTGGTCCTCTGCCGTTACTGCAGTACCGGTTGGTGGCGGTTGTTTGTGTGTAAACCATGCTCCGGGAGGGTCAAGTTCTCTCCTTAGGTTAAGCAGCGCGGGGGAGAATCCAGTAGATCCATGTTGTATAGTACTCAGGGCGAATGCTATTTCGGGGAGATGGATATCCCATTCTTTCTGGTTGTTTTTTGTAAAATGGGCAAACATAGTCCCTATGATTTTATTAGTCCTTTATATGGTGTTTTCCTGGGGTGAATAGGGAGGCGGCAATCGGTGGTTAATTCCATGTTGTAAGAATTTTTCGGAATATGTTGCTGGCGTCTTGCGGTCCAATATCAGAGATCAATGTGCGGGGAGTACCGAAACGATATATGACACGTTCTCGCAAGGCTTATATGATCGGGGGACTGATGCGTTTCTGAGTAGCTGGATCTCGATCCATTTGGTCAGTCGGTAATAAACAAAAACGTATTTCCGGTATATATATATATATATATATATATATATATATATATATATATATATATATATATATATATATATATACTTATATATTCAAATAAGAACGTAATCCGTGTACAGATTTCCCCCAAAAATATTTAGAGATAATTTAA
>JARFJB010001999.1:807500-817500 GCA_036346205.1 Vesta saturnalis
CGTCAGTAGTAATGTTTGTTAAAATTGTTAAAGATGTAGTAAACAATTTTGTCAAATTTGAAAAATTCAAACATAAACATAAGCCTGCTATTAATATAACAGTTTGAGAAACGTATAAGCCAACTATAAAATTGTAGTAAAGAATAACTAGGTCATTAAAATTAAATACTGTTAAACTGCCTCAAAGATGACAAACCAGAACACTCTCTACGACGAAAGCTAACAATGAAATTTGCCAGCCAAAAAAACACATTTAACAAAATTTAATCGAGTTATGATGTAAGTGTAAAGTTGTGAAAAACTTCAATTTTAAAATGATAGAAGCATTCACAAATCCAAACATTACATCAAAAAATAACCCAGTTAAATATAACAAAGAGATATCTTTATCAATAATTGGAAGTGTTATTAACAATGAAAAGCACAATGCAGAACTTTTTAATTTCAATTTAATTTCAACTACTTATGTTAAATTATAGTGCTGTGGAAATTTAACATATAATTGGTAAAGCATTTGCTTCAAGGTCTAGGAAAAACACAGCAAAAAACCTAGACATACCAAAAGTTGAAAATAAATTAAAATCAAGGCGTATCATTATGCTCTTTTTTAATTATAAGATGCCAAAACCTATTTAAACGGAGATTTTCTTCTTGTCTATTAAAATTATTCGGGTGTTTATATATTTCAATAGCTTCACGTTGCAAACGAACATAATAATGGGTTTGTCTTGACAATATGTTCATATTGTCAAATTGAATGTCGTGATTTAGATTATTCAGGGCATGGTCAGCCACAGCAGACCTCTCTGGTTGACCCAATCTACAAAATCTCATATGTTCTTTGCGTCTTGTATCAAAGCTACGTTTTGTGGTCCCGATGTATACTTTTCCACATGAACAAGATAACTTATACACTCCGGAAGATGATAAAGGGTTTGACACATCTTTAGGTGATATTAAATGTTCTTTAATTTTTCTTGTAGGTTTAAAAATAGTCCTAATGCCATTAAAATTATTCGGGTGTTTATATATTTCAATAGCTTCACGTTGCAAACGAACATAATAATGGGTTTGTCTTGACAATATTTTCATATTGTCAAATTGAATGTCATGATTTAGATTATTCAGGGCATGGTCAGTTCGGGTGTTTATATATTTCAATAGCTTCACGTTGCAAACGAACATAATAATGGGTTTGTCTTGACAATATTTTCATATTGTCAAATTGAATGTCATGATTTAGATTATTCAGGGCATGGTCATAATAGACAAGAAGAAAATCTCCGTTTAAATAGGTTTTGGCATCTTATAATTAAAAAAGAGCATAATGATACGCCTTGATTTTAATTTATTTTCAACTTTTGGTATGTCTAGGTTTTTTGCTGTGTTTTTCCTAGACCTTGAAGCAAATGCTTTACCAATTATATGTTAAATTTCCACAGCACTATAATTTAACATAAGTAGTTGAAATTAAATTGAAATTAAAAAATTACAAAGAACGTTCTGCATTGTGCTTTTCATTGTTAATAACACTTCCAATTATTGATAAAGATATCTCTTTGTTAGATTTAACTGGGTTATTTTTTGATGTAATGTTTGGATTTCTGAATGCTTCTATCATTTTAAAATTGAAGTTTTTCACAACTTTACACATCATAACTCGATTAAATTTTGTTAAATGTGTTTTTTGGCTGGCAAATTTCATTGTTAGCTTTCGCCGTAGAGAGTGTTCTGGTTTGTCATCTTTGAGGCAGTTTAACAGTATTTAATTTTAATGACCTAGTTATTCTTTACTACAATTTTATAGTTGGCTTATACGTTTCTCAAACTGTTATATTAATAGCAGGCTTATGTTTATGTTTGAATTTTTCAAATTTGACAAAATTGTTTACTGCATCTTTAACAATTTTAACAAACATTACTACTGACGAAGATAACTGTAAGTGTTATCGAAACGTTTAGATTGTATAATTTAAAGTACACCATTAAAAAATCCCAAAAAAGATAAGTATTTTATTATGAGTGTTAATGGTGAAAGTTTACAATTTCATATAATAGTAATGTTATTATAGGAATAACAATTTTGAACTATACAACTATAACCATTTGTTGGAACATTTTAAGGTAGTTTGATAAAAACTAATAAAATAATAAAGAGAAAAATAAAAAATAAAAACTATTTTATTAAAAAGTTTATTAACATTGAATAAGTGGGTAGCGCCAACTTTACTAAACGGCGAAGACTTCGATGTATTAGATACATGTGTGCCTTTTATTAGCGTGCGGTTTATAAATGCTGCTCCATGTTCATCGATCATCTTTCAATTGCTAGTACTAAATATTTTTGGGTCAATTTTGTGCTTTTTATTGCTCTTTCCAAATTTTGTAGTTTTGTACAAAATCAAGTCATGTACCAACCTTTAGGGTTATCGGGGATTATACATTATAAAAATAACTTAAAGCGCAAGGATGAATGATTTTTTTTCCAAAACAATTTTCTTTTGTTTTTAGCAATTTTTAGATACTGGAAAATATGTACCAAATGTAGTTATAAATTTTTCGAGCGGACAAAATTTTCCACACTTATCAATAGTCAGAGAGCGTGGGCGAGTGTTAACATCTGGTTGATAAAACACCTAAAAAAAGTTTAAATTATGAGTTTGAAAATAATATGACTTACCTTTACGCCATAGGTATTTTTAATAGTATGAATTTCAAACATTACGCATGAGGAATATGGCGGAGGTTCATGTTGAATGTTAGGATTGATCAATTGCAAGATTGTAGCGACGTTAAAATCTTGCACGGAATACATGAACATTTTTTTACTCTTAAATTTTTTCGTTTTGTTTATTTTCAATTGAGTATCAACTATGATCTTTCTAATTAAATGACCGACAGTAATTTGTTTTAATTCTCTTGTCGCCATGCTTGATTTAATGAGATCTATTGGACTTGAATGTAGCACTTCTTCTATCCAAGTTGGTAAATTAAACCCTAGATCTTTCTAAAACATTGCCGGTGTACATAATATTGAATGATTGTTAGTTGTACCTGAGCCACAAGTGTATCGTAGGTATGGTAGTATTCAAATGTAGGATGGAACGACGAATAAGAATGATTAAAAAAATACTCGTTAACTGGAATGTATTTCTGTAAAATTCTTTGACCGGCTTTAGTATTCATATACAATCCAAAAATTGTATGAAAACGCTTGCAGTGGGGTAATGGCAGCATGAGTAACTAAAAGTACACTTATCATTGTTTATTTGCTATATTTCATTTTACCGGATCAGTTGGTAGTAAAATGTTGTAATTAATCGGATTCCAGTTTAGTTTGGTATTCCATTCTAGCTGAGTTCCTCTGGGAGGAAACAATCCAGCGAGTACAAGTTCTAAACTAGATCTACATCTATCTACATTTGTCGTAATAGCTGAAATTTCCTTGCTTAATATAGTTTTGTTCAAAAATTTATCATATCGATGCCGCAACGATATTCCTAAACTATAAGCCTTCTGTTTTCCGTTCTTAAAAAGTAAAAGAAATGGTACAGGGACAAAAATTAGTAAATATAGTTACATTCGTCAGTTGACCATTACCATAAGGATGGTATTTGCCCTTTACACTAGCATTATATGGATTAGTGACACGTTGGGGTGCATGATCCCCATGTCGAAAAACCTTTAACAAATATTGGTTCACATTCTGTTCTAACGAAATGTAGAAACTTACAACATGCAATAATGTTAGAGTATCACTTTGATTTGCATGCAAATGGTGAAGTTTTGAAAGTAGACAAAATATTGCAAACATTAATACTATCATGTTTTAATAATCTTCTACCACTTCAAAAGATTGTATGAAACCTCAACAATTACAAACTGTCTGAATGTTCTTTAATCAAGCTGCCTTGGAACCAAATCAGTATTGTTTAACTAATTTAAATAACATGTAAATTCCGTTGATAATTGATTAATGCAGCTTTCATTAAGAATTTATGTATTTAAATTAACATACAATTTATAATTTATTTATACCTTCACAAAGTTAGTAAAAAACAATAGTTATACACTTGTTAATTATAAATTATTTATTCAGGGCCCAATACATTTTGAAGGTTGCGTGTCAAAATAGAATAATTTGTTCATAACGGTACGCTAAGCGTATATCTACAATACCTTATAGGTATATGTGTGACGTTACCAACAGTTCGAAACATGAACAAGTTTTTTGGGTGGGTGGGGATGGGGGACACCATGCCGCTGCATAAAGTCAAAATAGTTATGAAAATATCTAGTGTAGAACAACACACGACTTTCCAACATAAAATGTGTAAATTAAAAGAAATAAAATAATTTTAATAACAATTTTTACCATTAACTGTATTTATTTAAAATTAACTTTTAAAGTGAATACAGTAAAAGATCAACTCGAGTGGGACTTGAACCCACGACCTCCACTTTGCTAGTGTGGAGCTCTTCCAACTGAGCTATAGATTCAAACTTAAACTGTATGTACTTCTCTAGTTACGATGTATTATAGTTTTTATGCACAAGGAAGGACCACAGTCAATTTTTACTGTATGTACCTCAAAGTTAATTTTAAATAAATACAGTTAATGATTATTATATTAAACTTCTGTTCGTTTATTAAGAACTATTTCTATAGTTAACAATTTTTACCTTCCAACCTAAATATACATATGTACGTATAGAAGATTAGGCAATCGTCTTTGTTTTCACTAACGCTAGAAGTATAGCTTCCCCATTACTGGCGCACTTTACAGTGCTGCATGTCTCAAGATCATGCGGTGTTTGCATATTTCGCGTTGTCAAAGATAATTAAGGGCTCTTACCCCCATATTACAGATATTCTAAAAATAAAATCAGATTGTGGAAACGGGAGAATCCGAAGTTCATTGACCTGTTCAAGGTCAAAATTCATTGACATCTAGGCGTGTCATATTATTCTTAGAAACCTTAAAGTAGAATCAAAGTTCACTGACGTTTCCAAGACTAAAGCTCATTGTCCTCTATGGGTATCATTACAATTCATAGAAATCTAAAAATAGAACAATTTCTTGAAAACCTCAAAGTTTAATAGTGGGTCAAGAGTAATAGTAAAACTCTAAAAATAGAAACAACGTTCTTTGACCTTTTCAAAGTCAAAGTTTATTGACCTCTAAGAGTATCATATTACAATTTTGATAAATCTAAACATAAAACCAGTTAGTGGAAACGAGAATACCGACAGGTTGTTTATGCTAAAAGGTAGGTGAAAGCTAAATAGTTCTTCTATTAGCTAAATTGAGCCAATGTCAAATAGTGGTGTAAACTAAAAATAGGTCAAGGTGAGTACTTTGTTACATTCGTTACCTACGCTGCACGATTTAGTCAATTTTTCGACCTGCTAAATTTTCTAGATTGTTATTGTTTTGCTAGTACTTTCTTGAAGTAACTGCATTTCTATAATTTCGTCTCTCTGTAGTTTCTTGAAAATATTACTTTTCTCAAGTAAATAAATTGTAAAGGAATTGTTAAAATTTATTGATGGTCACTCATACGTTACATTCAACGTTATTGCTTTGGAGGCATTGGTTCACAGCGGATTGACATCCGGGTGATAAGTGACTTTGCACGTTCTCTTCCTGTTTGGTTGTTGGCGAAGCAGACATTTTTGTATTTTTCTAAAGAAAAATGAAGTTTCTGGACTTACTTAACCCATCGAGATATATCGGTTTTAAAATCATTTTTCTAAATATGTGCTGACATTCTACAACCGTTTAGTACGTACGATTCTGTTGGATTGACAGGAAATACATGCTACAGGTGAGCTGTCTATAATGCTCTTTTCTCCTTTCACCACTTTTTTAATTTTAGCCATCAACATATCTTGTGTTCGATAATAATTAACTAAAAAGAGATCAATAAACTTATTAACTAAAGGGATTATACATAACCTCGCCAGGTTTTCTATAAGGACACATTAATTTTGTATCATAACTCGTAAGGTAAAGTGCAACTAATTCGATTAACTGTTGTTAGTTTTTCTTTATTCATTGTATGGGATAAGCACATATCATTTTGCTTTTCGAAACAGACATCAACTGTTCTCGGACTTGTACTTGGTTAAAGATTGTATAATCATTATCTGATTAACTACCTCATTAAAGGTAAGATCTATTTTCATGCTTTCATTTTGGGTTGATATATTTAATTTTAGAGGTACGTTGTACATACTGTCACTTGTCTTAGGTGATCTACATACTGGGATATACCTTGTCTTAGACATTCTACCTACTGGGATATACCCTGTCTTAGATGTACATATTGGATATATGTTATCTTATAGGTGGTACTTACTCTGTATGTAAATTGGGTATACCCCACATTTTGCCTATTAAGTGTGTTTTACCTCATATATATTAGCAAGATACCTGATGCAGATTTTGCAATACCTGATGACTAACTGTTAAACATTTGGTCGTTGCGTTGGATCTTCAGGACAGGCTACCTGGATATTGAAAGCTAAGTTACCGATTACACCTGTTTTTATATTACTTAATTGTTGCATTGTGTAAGATTGTACAGACATATGTTGATTGAACTGATAAACAGTTAATTGTGTACTTCACTAACTATTCACTTATACATTAATTTGGTTATTGCATATTGGGGTCAATGGCAACAATGCCGATTTATATTTAATGTATTTAAACTGTAGAAAGAGTAAAACTGTACCACTGAATGCATTCGGATTTGCGGTTGGTAAGTCTTATTACTATTTATGTGCAATTGCCTATTTTTCATAGCAATAAGCTATTGACTACTTTGCATAAAAGATTGTATGTTTACTATAATAATATTTTTAAGGTGCCTCTACAATTAGGAATTCATAAGTTATACCTACTTTGGCTGTTTAAATGTTAATATCTATGACTTATCACAAACTAGCTTTGAAGATCCATACGTTACTACCTTTTTATTTGGTTCTTTTTTAAATTACATTTACTTGATATTATTGTAGAAATTTGATACTATAATTCTGGGTGGCTTGCTATAGTGCACTCAAAGGCACAAGTATTTAGTGTGTAAGCTTTCGGTTAACGTTTTATGTGTAAAACAAATTTAAATATTTATTTGAAGAATTATATATATATATATATATATCATCGAGATTCAAGCTCTAATCAATGCAGATTTTGTCTTTATGTACGTAGAACTGATACAAATTCTAAATATAATGAGAGTACAATCAAATTACTTATATTTAATAATAATTTTTAATTAAATATTTACCTTTGAACTTATTCGTTCATAACAAAGGCTTATATTACAATAATATCCAGCAAATATTCACAAAATCAATACATTGTTGAAAAGACAAAATTGGAATTGTACAACTCAGCGACAAGCTTACGAAGAAGGAAATTGGGAACAAAGAAAGTACGGCTCTCGAATCACCGGTCTAGGAACGCAGTAATTACGTAATCGGCCTTCAAAAAGGTGACTAGTAAGATCGCAACCTGTATAATAAAAGCAACTTGTATGCGTTTTATTTCCCTTTGAATTTGTATTTAAAATATAAAAGCTGAATAAAACCCATCTCATTCACTGTTGATATAGAAATCATTTGTACATGTTAGATGTTTTCTATGTGTTAATGTAAGCATACAATTTCTGCATTTTGGAGATTTAGTAATTATTAGATAAGTATAACGTTTTGATTTATTTTCATTATTAACCATTACGAATACTAAAAGCTTTAATACCGAAAGAAGTAATTTCAATAGTTACAAATTAAAAATATCTTAAGGAAATCAAATTGAATATAAATTGAGTAATTGATAACAATAATCATTTCTTTTAATCAAAAAACTAGCCGGCGCAAATAAACCAGAAACGAATTTGGTGCACGAGTTCATTTACTCAAACTGAAACCTGATAGCAAGTAATGTAAACTTTTAATTAATGAATGATTTCTTTACAAATTGAAACTATCAAAATTAAATAAAAAGGTAACCACTTTCAGTTCTCACACAAACGATATAAATTAGACTCATTAACTCACCCACTCAATAAAGTACAAAAAACGACATGCTGGGACACTATATATTCCAACACATAACAAACTCAGTGGGCAAACTAACCTTGATAATAATCAAGTAGATAACCAGAGCGACAAAGACAATCAACATGAACACTCAAACGATAAAACCGCATACACGCACACACGCACACACGCACACGCGCACACGCACACGCACACACGCACACACGCACACACGCACACACGCACACACACACGCACACCGCACACACGCACACAGCACACACACACGCACACACGCACACGCACACACACACACACACACACGCACAAATGCACACACGCACACACGCACAAATGCACACGCACACGCACACGCGCACACGACACACGTCACACGCACACGCACATACGCACACGCACATACGCACACACGCACAGACTCACACGCACATACGCACACACGCGCACACGCACACGCGACACACGCACACACGTACACGCAACGTGCATACACGTACACGCAGACATTCACACACGCACATACGCACACACGCACATACGCACACACGCACACACCACACGCACATACGCACACACGCACACACGTACACACGCACACGCACATACGCACACACGCACACACAGCACACGCACACACGCACACTCGCACACGCACACACACAGACGACACACGCACACACGCGCACACGCACACACCACACACGCACACACGCACACACGCACACACACACACACACACACACACACACACACGCAACGCACAACACACACACACACAAATGCACACACGCACACACGCACACGCGCACACGCACACACGTACACACGCACACGTGCATAAACGCAGACACTCACACACGCACATACGCACACACGCACACACTCACACACGCACACACTCACACACGCACATACGCACACACGCACATACGCACACACTCTCACACGCACACACGCACACACGCGCACACGCGCACACGCACACACGCAGACATTCACACACGCACATACGCACACACGCACATACGCACACACTCACACACGCACACACGCACAAACGCACACACGCACACACACACAGCACACACATCACGCAGACACAGACACAGACAGACACACACACACACACAGACACAGACACAGACACAGACACAGACACAGACACAGACACAGACACGGCACGACACGGACAAGACAGGACAGGACACGACACGGACACAGACACAGGACACAGACACAGACACAGACACAGACACAGACACAGACACAGAACAAACAGACACGGACACGGAACGGACACGGACACGACACGGCACGGACACGGACAGGACACGGACACGGACACGACAGACACAGACACACAGACACAGACACAGAACACGGACACAGAAGGACAGGACGACACACAGACACGGACCAGACGACACAGGACACAGGAGACACAGACACAGGAGAACACAGTCAAGACACACAACACAGAACAGACACACAGAACACAGAAACAAACAGACGACACAAACACAGACAGACACAGCACAGGGAAGACACAGACACAGGAGAACACAGCACAGACACACAGACACACAGACACAACACAAACACACAGACACAGACCACAGAACACATACACACACAACCACAACCACAACACCGCCACACACGACACACGACACACAGACACACGACACGCACACGCACAACACCAGCACGCAACACACACACACAACACACGCACAACACACGGCACACGCACAACGCACACACCACACACCACACACCACACCACACACACATCCACGACACAGCACAGCAAACGCCACACCACGACACACACACACCCACAAACCACACAGCCCGCACACCGCACAACGCACACCACCACACCGCACACCGCACACGCAACACGCACACACGCAACACGCAACG
>JARFJB010001999.1:825000-915000 GCA_036346205.1 Vesta saturnalis
ACAGACACAGACACAGACACAGACGCAGACGCAGACGCAGACACAGACACAGACACAGACACAGACACAGGCACAGGCACAGACACAGACACAGACACAGACACATACACAGACACAGACACAGACACAGACACAGACACAGACACAGACACAGACACAGATCCAGGCGCAAGCGCAGACGCAGACAAAGACACAGACACAGACACAGACACAGATATAGATACAGACACAGACACAGACACAAACACAGACACAGACTCAGACACAGACACAGACACAGACAAAGACACAGACACAGACACAGACAAAGACACAGACACAGACACAGACACAGACGCAGACACAGACACAGACACACACACACACACACACACACACACACACACACAAGTCGACTTCATTAATACACTTTATGGTTAAACAACAATTAAAATACGTTTAGCTGACCAGAAGTTTCAACTAATTTCTAACCCTTCTCGGTTTTAAAGGTACAATATCTTTATCACTTAATCTTCCTGGGTCTGTTTGTTTTATGCCAAATTATTTTCGTATGTTGCAAAGACGGTTATCGTCCATACTATTATTACAAAATTAATTTTTTGTAAACTTAATTTGTAGAATTTCGTGAAAATATTTAAAAAATTCTACTAAATTGAAAAATATAAATTTTTATTATAGCTCAGCCGGTTTTAGTATTACATATAATCATTTTCTTTAAATTTATTTAATACATTTTTGCAATTTGCTTCCATTTTGATTTTTTAATAGACATATTAACAAACGCGACGTCATCTCCGACGTCATTATAGCCATTAATTTACGAAAAATCTTTAGGTTGGTAAAGCTTGATCCGGAATTGTGTCATGCATGTCACGCTTACAAAATATGTCGTGTTCGTGTACGTGGTCGTGGTCGTGGTCGCGTTCGCGTTCACGATCGTGTTCGTATTCGTGTTTGTGTTTGTGTTTGTATATTGTAAAATCAACTTACATAGGAGCCAATTCATAATGCATGAATAGTGTTGTCAACTGCGGCTAATTTTAAAATTTCTCTTTGTTTAGATACAACATCCTGTATAGTATGCTGTATTCAAATACAGAATTAGGAGTCAGATTCAACTATAGACGACAATAAGGTTGGCAGAAACTTGGTGCAAATCAACCTAACCTTGCATTTCGTTCTTGTTTTGTTTTAATGCGAATAAGGTTGGCCGAAGCTGATTGCAACTCAATATCCTGGACTTGCATCTTGTTTTGTATTAAATCGAATAAGGTTGGCAGAAGCTGCTTTCGAGCCAACTTCCTAAACTTACATCTTTTCTTGTTTTTGTATTAAATCGAATAAGGTTGACAGAAACTGACTTCAAATCAACATCCTAGTATTACACAACGTTTTTGTACCAATCCGAATAAGGTTTGCAGAAGCTAATTTCAAATCAACATCCTAAACTTACATCTTTCCTTGTTTTTGTGTTAAATCGAATAAAGTTGGCAGAAACTGCTTTCAAATCAGCATCCTAGTCTTGCACAATGTTTTTGTGCTAAATCGAGTAAGGTTGAGAGAAACTGATTTCAAATCAACATCCTAGACTTGCATATTGGCTTTGTTTTTTATATTAAATCGAATAAGGTTGGCAGAGGCAATTATCAAATTTGAAAGTGAAGGTGGACATGTTTGTCTTTTATGTAATCTCAAGGTCTGTTTGCTTTTCAAGTAATTAGCTAATTTCTAATTACGCCAGAGGCCTTTGAATAGTGAAAGGATGTTATTGTGGTTACATAACTGGGGAAATTCAGAAATAATTACTTTATATTAATGATTGTTGGAAGCTGTTAAGTACTTTATATTATTCATTTATTTGAAAACGCCGAAGGTGAACGTGTCGTGACTATAAAACCAGCTGTTTACTCTGTACAGGCGTTCTTTCAATACGATTACCGACAAAAACTCTTGTAAGTGATCGTTTTTTATTTTAACCCTTACCCCTTAATTTATTTACTTCATTTAATGGCTAGAGGCTTTAAGCCGGTTTTCGCAAGCTGGAAGTTATGACTTGATTGTTTGATTTGATTGAGATTGAATTAATTGAGATTGACTTCCGAATGGTCGACTGTTTTCCCACGCTGGTGCCCTCACGTTTAGTTAGAATACCAGCTCTTAGTGTCGGTTAACTTTATATACAAAGTAAGCGGCCACTCATGGGAGATAGGTATATACAGTGGGAGAATCGTTACCTGAAGGTTAGGAAGAATTGCTCTCTCAGCTTCTTGTTTGATTTGATTGAGATTGATTGATTTGGCTAGATGAATTAAGAATGCTAAAATGAATTAACATGAACTAAGGTGCATTAAGATGAATTAAGGTGGAGGATGCTAAGATGAATTTTAAGGATGCTAAGATAAGTTAGGATGAACTGGGATGCATATTTTCTCACGGTCTTAAACATTTTCTCACGCTCAAAAGATGAATTAAGGATGCTAAGATGAATTAACTTGAACTAAGATGCATTAAGATGAATTAAGGAGGATTGGGATGGAGGATGATAAGCTAAATTTTAAGGATGCTAAGATGAACTGTTACACGTAGTGAGCTTCGTCAAATTTTCACAAAATCAACGTACGTACTCTCAAGTTATCGCACACGCACGCCTTTTTACGCACTTCACACGAACGCGCACACAAACACACGTTTGTGCTCAACTAAGACTATATTTGATTTCTGGTGGATTAGCAAAGTTGATCTATAACTCGCGGTTTGAGCTGCTCGTCACTGATTTAAAGTGGCTAAGGAACTGCAAAATATGGGTGCTTTAACAGTATAGCACATCCAACCATGACACGTCATTTACATAATTTCCTACAATTATTTTTCAATGTTAATCTCTTTTTAACATCCGTAAGGAACATGGTTACATAATTGCAGAACGTAATATGTTAATTATTTTCAATGAGCGAGACTAGGTGGTCACTATCTTCGTTATCATCCGGATAGGTAGTAAATTATCCAAGGAAAAGGTTACAGTCTACACAAGCAGCTAATACAGTTGTGTTGTTTTGGAAAAGTATAATATATCGTTCCTATGAAATACGACAGTAACTATTTGCAATATACAGACATTCCACCAATACGAAGTGTACGTAACCTAAATTAAACCTTCCTATTACAGACCAAAACGGCAGAATTTACAGTTTAATATGTTAAAAGTATATTTAATAAATTTAAAGAAAAAGATTATGTGTAATATCGAAACCGGCTATAACATAAATAATTATTTTTCAATTTACTAGAATTTCTTAAATATATTCACGAAATTCTTCTAAGCAGGTTTACAATACATTAATTCTGTAATAACAGTAACCGTCTCAGCAACACCCGAAAAAAAATTATATTTAATACCACTAGTGCGTCCAAAATTATCGATGATCCGGGAAAAAGTCGTGTTGTCAGGAAACTGCATGAATAGGTATTCCCTATTGGTTAAAAGTTAAAAGTTTCACCAACTTTCGATACCTTCGTAAGAAGTAAAATACATGTATTGGTCCTCACACTCATGTCATTGTTATCTGTACTAATTTTGCTAAATAAATGCTCATAAATCAAAAACTGTTTGAGATGGGTATAGGAATATTACACATAGAAAAATAGACAATTTCAAGAGTTTTTAGGACCAGATTTATCGTATTTCCGAACAAGAAAAATATTTGCATTTTTGAAACACCCTGTACTATTATAACTTATATTTAAACACAGATTGCAATTCCACTGGACATTATCTAACTCTTCACTAAATTTCAGTGCGCTGATCTGTCAGGGTTCAAGACTGCGGACTCTTTTTGAAAGCCATGTATTTCGAAAAAAAAGTGAAATAAATTATTATCTCGAAAACGATAACAGATAGGTCTAGGAAGATATAAAAAGTTATTAAGAGATCAATATGGAATCTAACAAAAAAATAATACACAGGGTGTTCCATTTAAACGATCAAAGTTGCTAATACTGTCTTGCAGAAGCGACAACACTGCACAGTTGAAAATGTTTTCAAAAGAGAGAGCATATCCATTTATATAATACACCAAATTTTCTAAGCAATCCCTTGACTATTTCTCCATAAACGTCTAATAGGCTATCCACCATCAATCACCCTGTATAAGAGCGACCTCTGCAGCGTGATGACAAGAACCAATCTGTATATACTACACATATAAAAGGAATATTATAGAGCCCACTCTAAAATTCGTATTTACGCGTTTTGTCATATGTACAATCATATTTTGATGATATATACATGGGTACCTTAGAAAGCCCGCAGCCGGGCTTCATAATGTTTTTTTGGGCTTGAGAGCGCACCGTTAATATGTCGTACGGGCTCCACAATGACCTTAAATACGTCTATATACAAATATATATATATATATATATATATATATATATATATATATATATATATATTTCTGGTCAGCTCAACGTATATTAATAGTTATTTAGCCATCAAGTGTATTAATGAACACGATTCACGATGAGACGTTTTAACGCGTGATGTTACCAAGACGTTACTTAGTCCACCATTGTGATTTTTAGCGATGTTGTATGTAAAGTACCTTTCAAAGGGTGCAGTACTGTGCTTTGGAGGCGTAAGTAACTCTTTAAACCTTAACTCAAGGTTATGTACATCAGTCCTAGAGGTTAACCGATTATAAAGGTAAGGTGGCTTCTTTTCGATAATAACCTCATAATAAAGCAAGCAGATTTGACATATCTAACCAATCAATTTCATCTAACCTATTCCTGATTCTCTCTCTTTTGTTAATGCCAAAAATAAGTCGTAAACATGAATTTGGACCCTTTGTATTCTATTTACGTCAATATTGCCTAAAGTTTTCCCAAATACAGTGCTATATTGCATAACTCAATTTATGTTGCTCTCAGGAAAAAGCACTAATTTCTGTGTAAGGATTGATAGTTTTATAGCTACAGAAATTTCGTTTAGCTAACAAATCGTTTGAATTATCACTCTAACCATTCTACTCGTGATATCACTAATGGGAATACCTTTTTTACTGTTTCTTATTGCAGCACGCATCACGTCGATTTATTCAGATATATTGTACACAAAATTACGAACAAAAACAGAAAAAACGTATCAAGAGAAGGTTTACGATCTTAGCAACTGGTAACCATGCATAGATTTAAAAAGTTTTGAGCTATCGCTGGTACCCTGATGTGTCTTTCTATTTTAAGTATGCTTAGATCGAATGAGGTTTTTTAATGTGTTTACTCTGGAAATTTGTGGCAAGGTCTAAATGGCCTTCACAACGGGAATTCTGTGGTAAGTTATAAACTATATAATATAAACCTTCGAAGAATTTTAACTCCTTCTAATAGTTGTTTCACTGTGTAACTTGCTTCAAAGTATATGCCCTAAGTAATTAAGAAATTAATAATATGGAATATTCTTTTGTAAACGGAGTGATAACTATCGTTGTCTATCACTATTACAGAACTTGGGGGAAGAGGCGGCAAAAGCTTTTATTAGAAGCAATCCTCAAACAACTTTGATGCCATATTTTAATAATACTGCAGGCTGGAGTTTTTATGGATTTTTTTACAAAAAATAGGCATTCACCTACCCAACCCAAATGTGAACCCGCGTAGAGAATAGAGATCCTCTTTGCTCGAGACATTGAGGGGGCCAATTGTGAATAATTCGAATCATCCGTCCAACCCTTTTTTTGTGTGTGCATCGTACCACGTTTCAGTTAAATAATAAATAAACTTCTCTTTCTCATTCTTATAATATTTGAAATCTTTTTGATTCCAGAATTACTTGTGGTTTGTTGATTATTTCATAAAGTCAAACTTCTTTAACGTACGATGAAGTGTAGAGTCAGAAAGATGACGGCAACGAATCATATTTAACAAGAAGTTTGGGGAAGTGGTCGGGAATGTGGAGGTTTCGGATCTTGTGCAGGAGACCGGCGTGCCAGAACCTGTCGAATGTTTGCTTAATGTCCAGAAACACAGCCAAACTGCATTGCTTGTGATTGAATGCTCTGGTGGTTTCTGTAAGCAGCTTCAACAAGGGGTCCTGAGAAGTTCCGTTGGGACTGAAGCCGAATTGTCTACTAGGAAGGAGGTTGTTAAATTCTAGGTGATCCCTGAGTCGCCTGGCTAGAATCTGCTCAAAGCATTTTCCGAGGCAACTCAGGAGGGAAATTGGTCTAGAGGAGGATCGTGAGGTTAGGTCGTCGTGGAGTTTCGGTATCATGACGGTGGAGACTGATTTCCATTCCGTCGGGGAATGGGATGGGATTAGGCATTGGTTGTATATGTTGGATAGTAAAAGGAGGGCTGGGTCGGGTAAATCACGGAGGATTTTTCGATTTAGGCCGTCATGACCCGGGACAGAATTTTTTCCCTTTTTGAAATAAGTGTGGACCTGGTCGAGCATGATAGGAGCATAAAGGGGATTCTCGTTATCGAGTTGAATTTCAGGAATATTAAGGTTGCTGAATTCTTCAAGGCGATCTTCAAGGAGTGCCTTGAACCGGTTATCGAATTGGGGATCATCTGGGGATCGGAAAGTGGATTGGAGGTGGTGACCAAAGAAATCGGCCTTTCCTTGGTTAGAGGAGATTAGGTTGCCTGAAGGTCGGATATGCGGGATTTATGGTTAACTTTTCCTCTGGTTAGTTTATCGAACTGTTGCGAGAATAGCTTACCATTTGTATAACCTAACTGGGAGGTGGCTTTGACCCTGGGGTCTTCGGCGTGTCTGTTTGCTTCTCGCCTGACTAAGGCGTTAAGGCGATTGTATTTGATCTAGAGAGCCGGAGTCCTAGATTGACAGAATTGACGATAGATTCGTCTTTTCTTTTTGATCCAGTTCACAATGTGCTGTGGGAGCGGTTTGCGGGAAATGTTAATGTTCTGTAATGGTACAGAGATATCGACCGCTTCCGTAATTACGGAAGTTAGGCCTCTAACGGCTCTATCAAGATCTTGGATCGTTTGAAGATTGGGTGTAGGAACGTTGGTGGAGATGTGTTCAGAGAACACATTCCAGTCTGCTTTTGAAAAAGCTTTAAAGACTGTATTGAGGAGGTGTAGGGAGAGCTGGACAAAGTGAATTTTTGACCACTAGTGGTATGCAATCTAATGTGATCGTGGTGCCTAGAAAGCACTCACGATTGAAATAGTGAGCTATAGGTTCGGAAACTATGATATGATCTACTATTAAGGCACCTAAGCGTTCGAGGTATGTTGGCTGTGTGTTGAAGATTCGCAAGAGCGGCAACTGCAACAGAGCAGATGATAGAAACATAGCAAAGTCTACCCCGTTTTAGTCAAGTTTCGCAATCAGAGCAGGCAAAATCGCACTAGTGACTATATAATGGTACATTTTGCTTAAATGTAGCCGGGAAAGCGTTAGGGTGAGACGAGGTGTGAGCGAATACTTTAATATTGAGCGAGGAGTGCGACAAGGCTGTGTGTTGTCATTGTGATTGTTCAAAGTATACATGAATAAATGTGTTAAGCATAAGCCGATACAAATGGTGTAATGATTGGTGACGTAAATGTACGGGTTCTGGTATATACAGATTACACGGTCTTATTAAGTGAGAATGCGGATGAGCTACAAATTACTTTGAGGAAGTTTGACATGATCTGTGAGAACATGAACCTAAAGGTAAACGTGAACAGAAATTGTGTTCAATCGGGAAGGTGAAAAGGAGAGTAGAATATTTACCCTGCATGATGAAATTGAGGAAATAAGTGGATATATATATATATATATATATATATATATATATATATATATATATCTGGGTAAAGTACTCAGTGCAGTACAATGGATAGCGAGATTGGACGATGGGTCAATGGTGGAAGGAAAGTGATTGGAAGAATATGGACGATAATGGAAAACGAAAACTTGAACGTAGCTGCGAAACGAGCAAATTTTAATGGCGTGTTTGTCCCATCAGTACTGAATGGAAGTAAGACATAGGTATGTTAAAAAGCACGAAATTAATGTAAATGCCGTGGGGTATGAGATTCCTGAGAAGCTCGTGCGTAAAACGAGAAGGGATAAGAAAAAGAATGAATACATAACGGAGGTGAGTGTTTTATTTTGAGTGAACATTATGGTTTCCTGTTAGGCCATTATATTAAGAGCCAGTTCATGACGTTTTCTCGCTATAAATGTATTTAGCAGGTGGCGCCTTTGTGACCTATTTTCTTTATTTTGACGTTATTTAGCGGTGTCCATTGCCTGCACATTACCTTTATGGACTGATACCTTAGTGAGTGTTTGTCCCGTCCCATTTGCCATTCTCAGGTTCTTCTGCTTCGAGTTACTTCGTATTTTTTGTGTTCGACTCCTTACTTTACTCTCAACTAATACATGTTTCAAAAATGTTAACAAATATTGTAGACTTATGGTACAATTTACTACTTTATACAGAGCTTTGTTTATAAGAACTGAATTTAAGTAATATTGGTATCGGGAACAAGGTTTATCAAATCATGTAAAATACGATACTAGATTCAAAATTATTTACTCACTTACTCTGCGTAGAAATAACATAATTGTGTATACATTTGTATAAAAATGTCACAAGGTATAGCATATATGTTCAATAAGTGAATTTTATACATTTTTCGTGA
The DNA here is from genome assembly GCA_036346205.1 of Vesta saturnalis. Taxonomy (NCBI): domain Eukaryota; kingdom Metazoa; phylum Arthropoda; class Insecta; order Coleoptera; family Lampyridae; genus Vesta; species Vesta saturnalis. The sequence continues at coordinate 833,665 of JARFJB010001999.1, forward strand.
CTATATGAATTTTGACCAAGAGATGCCAAAATCCTTATTTATGCACCAATTTTTTTTTGGAAAAGCCTCCCAAAGGTAAATTTTATGCATTTTTCTTGACCATATAATTATAATTCGAAGGATATAAACACTAATTTTGTTATAAATTATTTATTGTATGATTATGAACTACTAGTCGGAACTATAAGAGTTATAACAACCTTTACAAGAATTTGCTAACTTATTTATACTTGAATAATACATTTAATTGTCATTACTATTTGAAGGTGTTTTTATGAAAGCAATGAAAGTTCAAATTGTTAATAAAGTACCTAATTATAATTGTAAGGTGTAAAAACCATAATTCCTCCCTCCTGAAGTCTGAATGTCCTCATTCAGTTTTGGATACAATTCAATTTCTGGAAGGAAGGATACTTCTTGATCTTTAAATGTTCCTTGGTATTCTTAATCCTAATCATTTTTCTAGTTTTACACAGAAGTTCTACAATACGTAGTCTCAGTTTTACAATAATAATGATAAGTGTAATTAATATTAGAAACATAACTAAAGATATAGAGTAATGAGTCGTATGAAGCAGTGGATGTAGGTACGTTGGGATGCTATTTATTCTTTCGATGTCTCTTCTTAATTCTTCTGGATTATTCAAATTGTAACAGTGTAGAATGTGTGTAGAATTGCTGTGTGATGTGGTATTAAGGGTTGTTCAATGAAGGGTTCTATGATGATATTAAATGTCGGTACTGTGTTATCGAAAATGAGGTTGCCAATGATTATGCGACAATTTGATGATATTACTTGATTTTCGTTAATTAAGGTTCTAAAAATTTCTCCTTTGCAATCCTCTATGACTTCTCATTCGTTTTTAGATGAGTGTAAGATATGCTGGTTTTCTAGTTGTATAACGATTTCGTAGTCGTTGCTTACATGGGAAGTGAGGCATTTGTTCGCTTCCTCAATGGTGCAATTATTCTGTATGAAGTGTTTTTTCGAGCATAAGGAAATGTCTTCGATTCTTCTGCATTGCTCGGAGGTCCAATGGATATTTTTATTGATGTTTACAATGAATTTTGCAGGAGTATTGTTTTGTCGGAATTTGGTAACGGGAATATTCGTGAATATTGTGCTTTAAAATGATTTAGGATAGGTATTTTGAGGAGGAATGTTATTGTTTTATTTATTCCAATTATGGAAATCTTTGAAAATTCTAAAATTTTGAATAAATGAATCTCATCAAAGGGTAATAATTGCTCCACAGAGTAATGATTTTTTAAATGTTTTTCAATGATTAGTAATTCTTTATACTTGATTATTTCTAAATTCGTGATATCCTTAAATGCTAAGCTAATAGTTCTTTCGATTAATTTTAATTTTTCTAGTAATGAATTTGCTTGGTAGATTTCGATTTTGATGATGATTAATGGTCCTAGCTAGCCCTACAGTTCTAATATCCAAAGTATTTTTTCTATTATTTGCTAAGTCTTGAGTTTCGTTGATACTTTGATTAATGTCTTGTAAGTCTTTCGAATATCTTTGAGTTAGATGGTTCGCGAAAGACGTAATTACATTTAATTTTTCGATAGAAGTTTTTTGATTATTGTATAATTTTTCTAAATTTTTATTGATGATATTTAGATCATCTTCGTAAAGGTTTCTAGTGATAAATTTAATCGCTTTTCCCAAAATATTAACCAAGGCTCTTTTGTTCTTTTTATGGTCTAGTTTACTATATGTATTTTTAATTTCGATGTAAAGGATTTCCAGGTGGGAAAACAGTCATAATAAAATACTTATCTTTTTTGGGATGTTTTAATGGTGTACTTTAAATTATACAATCTAAACGTTTCGATAACACTTACAGTTATCTTCGTCAGTAGTAATGTTTGTTAAAAATTGTTAAAAATGTAGTAAACAATTTTGTCAAATTTGAAAAATTAAAACATTAACATAAGCCTGCTATTAGTATAACAGTTTGGGAAACTATAAAATTATTTAGTAAAGAATAACTAGGTCATAAAATTAAATATTATTAAACTGCCTCAAAGATGGCAAACCAGAACACTCTCTATGACGAAAGCTAACAATGAAATTTGCCAGCCAAAAAACACATTTAACAAAATTTAATCGAGTTATGATGTAAGTGTAAAGTTGTGAAAAACTTCAATTTTAAAATGATAGAAGCATTCACAAATCCAAACATTACATCAAATAAAATAACCCAGTTAAATCTAACAAAGAGATATCTTTATCAATAATTGGAAGTGTTATTAACAATGAAGAGCACAATGCAGAACGTTCTTTGTAATTTTTAATTTTAATTTAATTTCAACTGCTTATGTTAAATTATAGTGCTGTGGTAATTTAACATATAATTGGTAAAGCATTTGCTTCAAGGTCTAGGAAAAACACAGAAAAAACCTAGACATACCAAAAGTTGAAAACAAATCAAAATCAAGGCGTATCATTATGCTCTTTTTTAATTATAAGATGCCAAAACCTATTTAAACGGAGTTTTTCTTCTTGTCTATTAAAATTATTCGGGTGTTTATATATTTCAATAGCTTCACGTTGCAAACGAACATAATAATGGGTTTGTCTTGACAATATCTCCATATTGTCAAATTGAATGTCATGATTTAGATTATTCAGGGCATGGTCAGCCACAGCAGATCTCTCTGGTTGACCCAATCTACAAAATCTCATATGTTCGTTGCGTCTTGTATCAAAGCTACGTTTTGTGGTCCCGATGTATACTTTTCCACATGAACAAGATAACTTATACACTCCGGAAGATGATAAAGGGTTTGACACATCTTAAACGTAGCTTTGATACAAGACGCAAAGAACATATGAGATTTTGTAGATTGGGTCAACCAGAGAGGTCTGCTGTGGCTAACCATGCCCTGAATAATCTAAATCATGACATTCAATTTGACAATATGGAGATATTGTCAAGACAAACCCATTATTATGTTCGTTTGCAACGTGAAGCTATTGAAATATATAAACACCCGAATAATTTTAATAGACAAGAAGAAATTCTCCGTTTAAATAGGTTTTGGCATCTTATAATTAAAAAAGAGCACAATGATACGCCTTGATTTTGATTTGTTTTCAACTTTTGGTATGTCTAGGTTTTTTGCTGTGTTTTTCCTAGACCTTGAAGCAAATGCTTTACCAATTATATGTTAAATTTCCACAGCACTATAATTTAACATAAGCAGTTGAAATTAAATCAAAATTAAAAATTACAAAGAACGTTCTGCATTGTGCTTTTCATTGTTAATAACACTTCCAGTTATTGATAAAGATATCTCTTTGTTAGATTTAACTGGGTTATTTTATTTGATGTAATGTTTGGATTTGTGAATGCTTCTATCATTTTAAAATTGAAGTTTTTCACAACTTTACACTTACATCATAACTCGATTAAATTTTGTTAAATGTGTTTTTTGGCTGGCAAATTTCATTGTTAGCTTTCGTCGTAGAGAGTGTTCTGGTTTGCCATCTTTGAGTTTAATAATATTTAATTTTATGAAATTTTATAAAATTGTTTACTACATTTTTAACAATTTTTAACAAACATTACTACTGACGAAGATAACTGTAAGTGTTATCGAAACGTTTAGATTGTATAATTTAAAGTACACCATTAAAAAATCCCAAAAAAGATAAGTATTTTATCTATGTGACTAATGTTAAGATAAAAGATAAAGTTGTGATGATGATTAACGGTCCTAGCTAGCCCTACAGTTTCTAAGAAATAACCGTTACTATTAATGGCGTGAACCTCTAGGCTCTTGTTGTTGATAATCTTCACAAGAATTATTAATCTGGAATTAAAATGCATGTTTTAATCTTTTTATCTTTGTAGTGTCTGCAGTAGTTATTTTATTGTTTTTTGTTAAACCTATGATTTTGGTTTGATTTTGATCTAGTACTTGTAAGGGTTCAAATAAGGGGTCTGTTTTTCTAACGCGGTTTCGTTGCACAAATATTGTTTGATCTGTTAAATTAGGGGTATCTTCTTTAGTTTTGTTAATTTTATCAATTATTTTTGAGGCTTTACCTAAGTTTGTGTGGTATATTTCGTCGAAAAATGGTAGGACTTCGTTTTTCCGTTTTTCATTGTATTTTTCGTGAATTGTTATTTCGTGGTCAATTGGATTTTGTTTTTCGTAAGGGACGTTACTGCTGAGATAACCAGATTTTCTGGTGATTCACTAGGATTTTTTAGCTTCAGTATTCTTAATTTTTCTAATATGGTCGAATGAAATCGTTCAATGGGACAGTTTGAGCTAGGGTTATTGACTGTAGTAAAGTGTAGTTCAGTTTTATGAAGTTCGCAGAATTCTTTAACCGTTTGGTTTTGAAATTCCCGTCCTTCGTCACAAACTACTTTGTGGGGTTTTCTATGGTGTGCCATAAAATGTCTAAATTTGTTAGGTAAGGTAATGTCAGTTCCGTCTTTTAATAGATAAACTTGTCCGTAACGCGAAAACGAGTCTATGAGAGTTAGGAGTTTGAAATGAAAATGTGTCCATGTGTACAATTTCAAAAGCTAACAGGGGCCCTTGAATTTTTGTTTTATAAGGATGTCTTTCGTATTTGGCTTGTAAACATTCAGAACATCTGTTGATTGATTCAGTTATTGTTTGCTTCATGGTTGGCCAGTAGTATTGTAATCTTAATTGTTTGTAGGTTTCTTCGTGATACTTTCCAATGATGTCTTTCTGTTTTCCTTTATCCGTAACGTCTGTTAAAAAGGTGTTACTAATAGTTATTTTAATAGACTGATTGAACATTTCCTTGGATATTGTTGTGAATGGTCGTTCTATTTGTTTGTTTATGAAGTATATGCAGTAGGCATTATTTGGGTGGAAAGTTTCTTTTATAAATTTTCGGATGTCTTCGTTCATTGCCGTATCTCTTATTTTAACGCGGTAAGTTTTCTTGGTACCGAAAAGTATTGATAATTTGCATTCACATTTCTCGTGTGTGTCGAGTATTTTACGGTTATTATAAACGTTGACTGCTTGCTCTGTAATTGGAATGGTCTTTCCATCATCCGCTTCTGTTATGGAATGTATGGTTTCGACTGATTCTTCTATTTAGTTTTGGTCGTGGATCTGAGATTGAATGATCGTATTTACGTCTTCGTCGGTTAATTCTTGAATTAACTTGAATTATTAAAGTTTGGAGTCAATGAGCTATTGTCGTCTTCCATTACCTCGGTGCTGTTAATCTGAATTCTAGATAATGAATCTGCGACGTAATTTTCCTTCCCTTTCTTATATTGGATAGAGAAATTAAACTCCAGCTTCTATCTCCATCTAGTTAATCTGGAGTTTGGTTCTTTAATCTTGTATAACCATACCAAAGGGTTATGATTAGTTTGAATTATAAAATTTTGGCCAAATAAATAAGGTCTGAAATGCTTTGTAGAATCAAGAATGGCTAAGAGTTCTTTCTCTATAGTAGAGTAATTCCTTTCTGCTGAATTTAAGGTTCTTGAATAATATGCGATTGGGCGATCAGATTGAGACAGTACACAACCTATTGCTATATTCGAGGCATCAGTAGTTAATTTGAATTGTTTTTCAAAATCAGGGTAAGTTAGTACAGGGGCCAGGGGCGTTAGTAATGAGGTCTTTACATAACTCAAATGCGGAAACATATTCGGGGTCGTGGGTGTTAATCCGGGTATTTTTGCGTAAACATTTGGTTAGCGGGGCTACAATTTTGGCGAAATTCGAGATAAATCGACGGTAATACCCAACAAGTACTAGGAAGGATATTATTTCTTTTTGGGTGCTTGGGAGTGGGTAATTTTGGATAGCTCCTGTTTTAGTGGGATTCGGTTTAATTCCGCCGTGAGTTATTATATGGCCCAGAAATCCAACTTCTTTGCAAAAGAATTCCGATTTGTTTAACTGAATTTTTAAATTGTATTCTCTAATTTTATTGAATATCTTCTTGATGTGAATAATGTGTTCTTGTAGTGATTTTGACAATATAACGACATTGTCCATGTAAACGAAACAAAATTTATGTAAGTGTTCCCTCAGAATGCTGTCCATCACCCTTTGGAATGAGCTGGGGGCGTTTTTTAAACCAAATGGCATTCGTATATACTCATAATATACATGGTTCACTGTGAACGCTGTTTTTTCGACGGAATTCGGATGCATCTCTATTTGATGGAACCCCTGTGCTAAATCGAGTGTCGTAAAGTAACAACATTTTCCTAAACTGTCTAGTATTTCTTCTATTCTCGGAGTGGATATTTATCTTCGATTGTTTTATCGTTAAACCTTCTGTAATCTATGACCATTCTGAATTTCCTTTTTCCAGAGGAATCCATTTTCTTCGGGACGATCCAAACGGGTGAGCACTATGGGGATATAGACGGTTGTATAATTTTTTGGTCTAGTAGTTTTTGAATTTGATTTTGGATTTCTATCTTCATGTCTGAACGATTTAATGTAAACTGATTCCTTGTCTTTAGTTCTAATTTCATGTTTGACTGCGTTGGTAAAGGTCAAATCGCAGTTTTCGTTAAAGAATACATCTTGATATTCTTTACGGAGTGTTAGAATATTATTTCTTTCTTCTAAATTTAAATGGTCGGTCCTAATGTTATTAATGATGTTGAAGTTTTTTGTGTCGTATCGAGGTGGATTAATAATTTCCTGTTGTATCAAAGGTTCTATATCTACTCTTTCGCTAAAAATAATTTGAGATTCGATAGGTTCCGTAAGTGGTAATGTGCAATATCCGTTTTTTGTAGTAACTATTGCCTCTGGTGTAACAATTGTCAGTTAATTTTAAAGAAGGAAGCAAAATGTTTCCGTTTTCTATGGTTGTAGGGATTTTAATAATATTGTTAATAATAGAACTTTAAATTTCTATTTCTTTTGAGACATATTCCGTATAAAAAGGGATTTTTATGCGGTTAATTTCTAAAGTATTATTTGAATAATCAATTCTTGCTTGCAATTTACTAAAATCGTCACTACCGAGGAGAGCGTCAAATTTTGAATGTCACTGAACTACATGGAGATGAATAGGATCGATGATTCCAAATTCTTTTAATAAAGGAATGCATAGGTTTTGGTCCGAATAAATTTGTCCGCCAAGACCGGAAACAACAAAAGGTTTTTTATAGCTAAATTTTGAAAATTGTTTTGCCACATTAGGGTTCATTATCGAATTAGAAGCCCCGGAATCAATTAAAACTTTAAGATTTAATTTTGGTAAATAGATAAATGGTAATTTGGGTTTTGACGCGATAGAATTTAAATCTATTATGTTAGGGGTTGATTTTGGGAGGCTTGCTCTTGAAAATTTTCTTCTTCATTAAAATAACTAATTTCTTGGGGTTCTTCAAAATACGGTGATTCGTAATTAATTTGTTCAACATCGGTTGATTTTACGCAATTTAATTCTTGAGAGATAAAGTTTGGTCGGCCGGTGGGTCGAAAATAGTTATTGAAAGGGTGATTGAGTTTTTGTTGATGGGGTTGTTTTTGGGTAGTAAACTCCGGGCATAGGTGTTGGTTTGGGTTGTTCAGGTTTTGTGGTTCCGAAAACTTGTTTATTAGTAAAATATTTTTTTTCGTGATCAATAGGTTTGTTTATTGAACCTTGGAATGATCTGAATTCGGGTTTTGTAAATGAATATTGCTGATTGGGGGTTTGAAATGGGGTGTGTAAATAATTATTACGGTTAGCAGGATGTTGAGAATTGAAAGTTTTATTAACTGGGTCTGGTCTAGAGGGGAACTTTTTTATCGGTTCTCTCATATAGTCATAATAACGTTCTTCTTGCTTTCTATTATCGTAAAACTTACATTTGTTAAGGCAATCTTCTAACGTGCTTAATTGGAAATGGAGTAAAAATCCGCGATAGGGTTCTAAAATACCTAATTGAAAAGTGTTTAAAGCTAATTTTTCATATTCATGTTTTTTATAAAGTTTAAAATTTTTGCCTGAGATGTTGAACGTATTGCATCAGATCGTTCAATGCTTTTAGGATTTTGTTATAAAAGTCTAAATAGTGTTCGTTTCGCATGTGTCTTAAGTCTGATACGAGATCTTCACTTCGATGATCTTCGTATTTTTGCAGAAGGCAGATTTTCATATTCGGCTAGTCCCTAACGCTTTGGTAACGCTTCGCCTAATAATTTGGATCTAATTGTATATTCGACAACATAACTTAAATCATTTTATAAACGTCCTTGTAAATGTCCTAATAGATTATCTACTTCGGTAATAAAAATTGATAGGTTATAGCCTGGTTGATATTCTGGGATAGCTCTTAATAACAATTCTAATTCTGTCCTATCTACTGGAAGTGGTGCGGGGTTCTGAATTGGTGCACTAGGTGTAATGTTAGATTGGTTCATTTTTGTATTAGGGATATATCTACTTTGTTTAATAAACTTGGGGGTTTTAGTTTTATAATTGGTTTTCAGGGTTTGCAAATAATGATTAATATCTTTAGGATTATTGGCAATTATTTCCCTTTCTGATTCTGAACTCGAATCAGTCCTTGAAATTTAAACATAAATAAAACAGTAACTTGATACGGAAGGTAACAAAAGGACTTACGTAGAGTAATATCTGCTAGTCATTGAATGGATCGAATATCTCGTGCCTCTAGATGTTTCTCTTCCTGTTTCGTGTAGAGCCGTTGAAAGTATTTTTCTTTTTCTTCTCGCACAAAGACTTGAAAGCCACCAGTTTGATTTTGCTACTTCACCAATGGATGACCCTGACTGATGCCAGTTAGATTTTTCACCGAAATTGCACTTCACTAAAAATGGATGTTCAAACTGTTGCGAGAATCCTGTTCGCAGCGCCAATTATAATTCGAAGGATATAAACACTAATTTTATTATAAATTATTTATTGTATGATTATGAACTACTAGTAGGAACTATAAGAGTTATAACAACCTTTACAAGAATTTGCTAACTTATTTATACTTTAATAATACTTTTAATTGTCATTATTATTTGAAGGTGTTTTTATGAAAGTAGTTCAAATTGTTAGTAAAGTACCTAATTATCCTTGTAAGGTGTTATATGAATGTTAACTAAAAGATGTCAGACCTGTGATTTATGCATCAATTTTGTTGAAAAGACGCCCCAAAGCTTTGTATCGATATCCAATAGATCAATTTAGTGCATTTTCCGGGAACATACGGATTTTGACTAGGAAATGTTAAAATCGTTATTTGTGCACCAATTTAATTGAGAACTTGTCGAAAAGAATTGCCTCATTGCCCCATAAGTGACTTTAGTGCATTTTCCGTAACCATGTAGATTTTATCCATGTCAGAATCGTCATTTATGCCCCAATTTTTTTTCAGAAAAAGTACTAATGCATTGTATTGATGCCCAATGCGTAAATTTTATGCTTTCCTATGATCATATGAATCTTGACTAAGAGATGACAATCGTTACCTATGCAGCAATTTTGACCAAAATCCAAAATTGGTATATGTACTAAAAATTCGTTGGAAACATGTTTTAATGCATTGCATCGTTGCGCAATGGTTGAAGTTATATGTATCAATATAAAACAAATTTTAACAATCGTGCAGCATGGTTTCTTATATCTTCCTTTTCTCTAAAACACATTAGATAGATTTAATTGTGTTATTGTTCTAGATTATGACAAAGATTTATACAACTGTGAAGCAGGAACTCAAAATTTCTCGAGCAACAAGCTGGAGTGCATCCTTAGACAGTATTGTCGACGGAAAGGGAACTATGCACGAAATACATTTTATCCCCAACCGCCAATAGATTACCATAGTGATCTCGGAAGTAAACAAACACTTTATTTTACTGTAAAAATCAAGCACTTTACCTTTCGCAAATGTTCATCCATGGCTGAGAAAAATCGTTTGTAACTGCCACTTGAGTCTCTGACGTACTGTTACATTTTTAAAATTATCGGTTTTGTCGCCAGTTAGCAACAATAGCTACAAACATTTTTATATAAAAATAATAGACGAAGATATTCAAAGCATACTGTCTGAAATTTAAAAATTTGGCTGGAAATTCTGCAAAAAAAAATCAGTTGAAAACTGCAATGGACAGTATGATATATTTATGGAGTGGTGCAACAAACACGAAATTAAAAAATATAGTGAAAATAATTTACTGGGGTGTTTTGACTTGTCAAAAGAATATTCTCCTTCTTCAATGTGGTCCTGTTACTCCATGGTCAAAGTCGCTCTTTCAGCAAAAAATGACGTTGATATTAGCAAATATAAAAAAAATCACAGCATTTTTTAACTAAATAGGAAGAAATACTATTCCTAAAAGGCCGAAAACTATTTCATAAGAAGAAACACTTAACGTTTTACTACATGTACCGGATGAAGTCTACCTGATGCAGAAGGTAATCTGGTAATTTTTCAAAATGAATTTAGTATATAAATTTAACAATTATTTTAAATTTGTGTTAGGTTTGGTGTTGCTGAAGCTTTACGCAATAAAGAACTTTTGAGTTTAAAAGTAAGTGACAGAACACAAAGAAACAATTCTGGTTGTTCATATAATTAAAACAAAGACAAACAAGCCTCGATTATTTGTGATAGCTTTAGAATTTGAGGGAAAAATAAAATCCATTGAACTATTTAACAAACATTAAGGTGTGTGTCCTAAACAGACCTCCCACGATCGAATGGCAAATGCACAGTCCAGCCGGTTGGAATCCATACCTTTGGAAGCATACCAAGTAAAATTGCCATCTGTTTATACAGATGTTTTTATCGAGCGTCCGCCACTCAATTTGCAATACAGCCGTCAGTAAATAAAATTTAAAACGTCACGAAGGGTAGAAAAGCGACATGATTGCAGAGTCCTATGTTGAAGAATCTCTGCTCAATAACAGTAAAATTGCCATCTGTTTATACGGATGTTTTTATCGAGCGTCCGCCACTCAATTTGCAATACAGCCGTCAGTAAATAAAATTTAAAACGTCACGAAGGGTAGAAAAGCGACATGATTGCAGAGTCCTATGTTGAAGAATCTCTGCTCAATAACAGTAAAATTGCAAACGTGATTTTAGGTGACGGTCAGACTGACAATACAGTCGTTAGATCGATAAAAATTCTACTAAAATTCATCGGTTATTAATATAGACAACAATCTTCAAACATTTTCAGTTTCGACTTAATTTAATTAATTTAATTTTTGTAATCTATCAGGGTGTACGTTCACATTTAACATAAACAATAAATACATAGGTTTTGTAATCACCGTTTTTTTAGTTTAATTCATCGTAATAAAATGTTATATCTAATTCTTTTAAATTATAAGTTTTTAGGGTTGGGGAAAAGATTTTGTATGCACCATGTCAGTAAAGTGTCTTTATCGAACTCGCCTGTTACTTGCCTCGCTCTCCCGGCTCATAATTCCAGACTCGTCCGATAAAGAATTAACTTTACTGTCTTAGTACATAAATAAGTATTACTTGACTGTTAATTAAATAAATTAATCTTGTCTATCGAGCAGTTTCAGTTTGTAATTACCTAGTTATTAAACATGTAGTTACCTACGCTTGTTCGATAACACGAAACGATAAGTGTTATGTAACACTTATGAGTTAATTGAAACGTGGGTTGAAAATCTGATAGCTGTGTTATTTCATCGGCTGATGGGGTTATGTTGACATACGTATGCAGTAGTTTAGCTAATTACCTTGCAGTATTTTATCCCCTAAAAATATACTTAACTGCACATTATTTTGGATTAGATAGTTTAGAAAGGATTTCGACTGCTTAAATGCAATTTTAGTGGTATATTAATTACATATGGCCTATTTACATTTCACTTAATTACAGCTTAGTAGATAAGCCCAGTGTGCAGTAACATTCTTATAATAAACCATTAACTTTTACACTACAAAGCAAACAGCCCCAGACATCCTTCAAATAACTCAATCCGATTCTTTACAACAAAATGTTGTAAATGTTTATCTAACAGCGCAAAATCTAGCATTTTTCTAAACAATTTTATCACAATTAAAAGGGTTTTTTGGTAACGTACTTACTTGATGAAGGCACAATTTTTTTAAGGAATTGTACAATTCATTCAATGAAACTTGCTTAAAAAATACCCTCATATTACATAATGTATCTAATCGGTGCTTGATGACTCCGTTGTACTAATGAAATTTTTTTAATGATGTACCGGTTTCTCCTTAAAGTAGAAAAAATTGATTTAAAACTTTCAAGCAATTTGTATAAACTAATTTCATCATAAGGATATGTTACTCTTAGTTAGTCAACGTTTAACAAGGAGTATGACTAATAGGCAGTAAATTATTTTAATTTTTGTTTAACTTCGTAAGTAATTCGATCCTGGCGTTTATCGGAGCTCTATTTCTTATTCTGATAGGTATTATTATAACAAAAATTGGAAAGAAACGCGTTTCTGTATAACACTATTTTAATTTTTTTAACATAACATGAAAATAATAGTACCTAGATACTTCAACATGATCTAGGGTCCATAAGATAGCCCTTCGGACAAATATATTTAAAGAATCGTTAGGCACAGACATGCAAAACTTTGTACCTACACGTTAACAAAAAAAAAACGACAAACTAAAATCATGACAGGTACTTAAGGATTATGTTGAAAGCGGCATTAACTTTATTATTTTATTTTTTCAGGTCTTGACAAAACCCATTATATCAATATATTTGCACAGGTCGTAGGTTCAAATCCAACTCAATGTAAACTTTTTATTTTTTAATTTAATAGAATTAATAATAATGTTTAATTACGGTGTTAATTAAATTCACAAAATCAAACATATAAAAAGATTTAGATATCTGTTTTAGTTTATATTTATATTTATATATTCATAAAGTAATAACGCCATACACGAATAAACAAAAAATATTACGTTATTATTACTGTACTAGGGATTAAACATAGGGACAGACTAGTACTATTTTCTTACAGGTACCTGGAAAGATTATAGATTTTCTATTGCTTTGTTGCATAAAGGTGGTCCAAATCCCTTCAGGGCGCCATAGAAAGCCAACAAATTGAAAAGAATTCGTTGAATTACAATACAAAAAAATTACTTTGTTTACAAAATTTTTAGGCTTTAATTTCCCATAAGTGGGCATTATATTCCATTTTGAGGTTTCCCAAAAAAAAACTAAATTGACATTTTTAGCGTTTCCGATTTCTTAGAAAACATTTGGGATGTCTAAACTAAATAATGTCACCCTACGTATGGGAAATTTTATGGCAAATATCCAGTTTTTATTTTAGCAATTATAACGTCTTCCAATTCAATTCAAATATTTATCTTATCAAATTATCTAGGATGTAATCGAAATTAATCAATGTAGAAAGTATAAGAATTGTAGCAACTAGCTTTTTTAATGATCAGGACCAATAAACTCTCTTTTCCCAAATAATACAATAATTGCAACACTCTGTATTTAATAATAAAAAAACCAACTTAAAAATACAAGCATGCTAAAGGTAACAGTAACAGTAACTGAACTTAGAAGTATATCCTCACTCTACCGTCACAATTGCCAACTGTTACACGGCGGTAATTTTAAATTTGAATTTAAACACCACAGTTCGGCAATCCTGACAGTTAGATCGTCCCGATCTAATTTAAATAATAAAATGCTTAATCACTATAAGTTTAAACATAATTCTAATACATAATTACACACAACACATCCTAACCCTGTAAATACATAAGTAACATAAGTAAATAATACATAAAGATTCAAATGTAGATAAGTATATAAGCATAAATAAGTAACCATAAGTTCATAAATATAAATTTGATATGTTTACATAAAGTTAAACATAAGTAATACATACAAGTAAGTATATAATAAGTTTTTAGACAGTAAGCCATAATCTAAGATTTTCAGGTCCAAAAATACCTTCAAATGGTTTTTGAGTCAACTGAAAATTTTCAACATCTTGTATAACATAACGGTCATTATCCAAGACTTTTTTGATCTCATAAGGACCTCTAAATTTGGGAATTAATTTCTTGTTTACGCCGGGTGTTGAATCTACATTTTTTACCATTACATAATCACCAACTACATATTTATGGGGTGTTATGCTTTTATCAAAATATTTTTATTATATTCTTGTAAGTTATCAATTTTAGCACTAGCATTTTCCTAATCGTTTCAAGCTCTCTAAGTTCTTTTTATCACTCAAATAATTTCTTAAATAATCATTTGGATCTCTTTGATTTACTCCGAATAATAATTCTGAAGGAGAAGAATTGATACTTCTGCAAAATGAATTGTTGATTGCAAATTCTACCTGCTCTAAATGTTTAACCCATTTGTTTTTTAAAGTGGTAAGTTTTGCTAACATAGGTGTTAAGTCACGGTTAGTACGTTCTATCTGGCCGTTAGATTTTGGAGAACCAGTTGCTACTAATACGTGAATAATATTATTAGTTTTCAGAAATTCTTCAAATTCTAAGGAAGTGAATGCTGATCCTCGATCAGAAACGATACGAACAGGTCGACTATAATTTGAAAAATAGATCTCAAGTTTATGAATAGCTTCAATGGATTTAGTGCTTTTAACATCATACAACTTTATAAATTTGGTAAAACCGTCAATAACTTCAAAAACAAATTTCTTTCCAGAAGGAGTTTTTTCAAGAGGACCATAATGGTCAATGTGTAAAGTTAAAAATGGTCTATTCCCTTTGGGAATATTGTACAATGAACCTTCAACTTTCCCACTTTTGGGACTAAAAGTGATACATTTTAAACAGTTACTAATATAAGTTTTAACTTTATCTTTCATGCTCGGAAACCAATAACATCGTCTAATATATTCATAGCTTTTATCAATGCCTACATGTCCTAATTTATCATGTGAATTAAAAATTACTTTATCTTCCATAGTTCTAGGAACATAAAATCTGATGTCGTTTTTAATCTTTTTATAAACAAGTCCGTTATTTAATTCATAGTCTTTACTCTGTGCTAGATTTAAGTCTGTTTTAATTTTTTGAATCTGGGAATCTAAATTTTGAGCGATCGACAAGTTTTGTTCAAATGTATTCTCATCTAAAACTAAAATAATTGGTGCTCGGCTTAAAGCATCTACATGCCTCATTTTATTACTATTTCTGTGTTCTAATTCATAATTATAATTTTGAAGGGTAAGTGCCCAACGGTTAATCTTAGGATTTATTTCTTTTTTATTAAGAGCTAATTTAATGGAGTTACAATCGGTAACTATTTTAAATTTGATTCCTTGTAAATAAATGTGAAAACGATTTAAGGAGTATACTATTGCTAGCATTTCTAATTCATAGCTGTGAAGTTTGGATTCTAAATCGGTAGTTCTTTTACTGAAATAAAATACAGGTCTAAATATATTGTTTTCTTGTTTTTGTAATAATACACTTCCGAAACCTCTGCAACATGCATCACAATGCAATTCCGTTTCTAAGGTTGGGGAATAGATTGCCAAAATGGGGCTGTTAACTAATTTATTTTTCAATTCACTGAATGATTCTAATTCACACGATTCAAATTTAAATACAGCCTGCTTCTTTATTAGGTCATATAAAGGTTTTGCTACAATTGAAAAGTTTGGTATGAACCTCCTAAAATAACTAGCTAATCCTAAAAATTGTTGTATCTCTTTACTATTTTTAGGAATAGGGTAATCTGAAACAGCTAAAACATTTTGAGGATTAGGTTTAATACCTTCTTTATTAATTAAATACCCTAAATAAATTATTTCTGTTTGTAACCAGTAACACTTGTCTAATCGTAATTCTAAAAGGTTTCTATTTAAAAGTATGAGAACTTCTTTTAAAATTTGTAAATGTTCATCAATTGTATTCGTGGCTATTAATAAATCATCCAAACATAAAAGTATTTTGTGATTTTTAATGAGTTCAGAGAAAATCATATTTAAATATCTTTGAAAAACTGGAGGTGAATTGGATAATCCGAAAGGAACTTTAATATATTCGAATTGGCCCAATGGCGTTACAAATGATGTGTATTTAATAGAGTTTGGACTCAAAGAAATCTGGTGGAACCCATTTTTTAAGTCCAAGCTGGAAAAATACTGCTTATTTTTTAAACAGTCTAAGTGATCGTCGATGAGTGGAATCGGATAATGATCCCTTATGGTAATCTTATTTAATTCCCTGTAATCAATACATAATCTATACTTATCAGAATTTTTTTTTTTGACTAGAACAATTGGACTACAATACTCCGAATTACTAGGGCGAATAATTCCTTCTTTAGTCAAATCATCCAAAATTATGGCTAACTGATCCTTCTGTTCGTAAGATAATCGTCTAGGTCTAAAAGAAAATGGAACATGATCAGGTTTTACAACAATATTCATTTCGTAATGTAAATCAGGTTTCAAAGGTCTATCATAATTCAAATAGTTGCTCTCAAAGACATCAATAATTTTATTTTTAATCTCATAATCTAAATTATCATTAATCTTTAATGATACTGATTCATCTTGTTGAACATCGATAAGCATGATGTCATTGTAAGCAGTATTATTTTCTTGCTTAGGTACAGTAACATTTTCAGATTTTTCAGTAATGCATACTTTATCGGAAAATGTTACAGATAAATTGGAATGTAAAATAAAGTCACGACCTAATAAACAATGGTAAGTCATGGTACTGTTAGGTACCACATAAAATTTGATATGACAACGGTGCCCTTCTATAATAATATTATCTTCATAAATTCCTAAAATTGTTAATGGCGAATTATTTATGCCACAATAATTATTTTCCTTTTCATAAATTTTAAGTGTACTGGGATGACATAATTAATAGAAATAAGTGAAATCGGGCTGCCACTATCAATGATACCGTCCCACTTTAAATTATACCTGTCTAGCGTAATCGGTAAAATATACGGCATAGGTGCTTCAGATGTTGTTTCCACCAGGGACGCCGTCGGTGTATTACCAGCAATGCGGCCTACACGTACTGGACAATCTGTAATTCGATGACCCATATCGCCACATTCATAACAGGAACCCGCTGCCTCTTGGGTTTCATACAATTTGGTGTAACATGACCAAGTTGATTGCAATTGAAACACCTTGGCTGCTTGTAATTTCTTGAAGGTAAGTTAACATTTGCACTCGACAACACTTGTGTTTTCTTAAATTGTTGCTCGCGAAAATTAAAATCATTCTTCTTTTCTAATGAAGCTTTTAAGGTGACTTGAGTCATTAATATTAATAGGTCGTTTAATGATGTAAATCCACGCATACGTGCTTGTGTTCTTAAATTGTGGTCCTCAATTCCATCAATTAAATATTCAATAGTTTCTAAATCTTTTAAGTTCAGTCGATTAGCCAATAAAATTTTTTTGTGATAATAATCGTCAAATTGATCGTTTTTTCGAAATTTGCAATTTTCCATTTTACGACGTAATTCAACAACACTTTCGCGGTAACCGTACATTTCTTTCATACGTGATTTTAACAAGTCATAATTTACAGCTGCTAAATCGGGTACTGAATGAAACCATTCCAATGCACGTGCCCTTAATTTGCCTACAATTGTCACCAACAAAATTTTAGGATCAACCTTATAATTGTCTCGCACAGTTTCAATGCGCCGAAACCAATGGTTAACATCCTCATTGGGAAGGCCACTAAACTCCGGTATCATGTTTTAACTTCTCCGGCATTTAATTTTAATTCGTTTTGAATTGTCAATGCTCTTACCGTAGTTTGCACCAAGTCCTCAATTGTGATATCTAAATGTTGGTGGACATTTTCTTGTGGCGTTACCTCTTCATCATTGGAAGCCATTTTTTTTTTTGTATATAAATTTCGTGTCTTCGTAAAAGTGATTTAAATTGGAATAAACGTACAAATCCCACTTCTGATAGTTGTAGCAACTAGCTTTTTTAATGATCAGGACCAATAAACTCTCTTTTCCCAAATAATACAATAATTGCAACACTCTGTATTTAATAATAAAAAAACCAACTTAAAAATACAAGCATGCTAAAGGTAACAGTAACAGTAACTGAACTTAGAAGTATATCCTCACTCTACCGTCACAATTGCCAACTGTTACACGGCGGTAATTTTAAATTTGAATTTAAACACCACAGAATGTATTTTCCTATTATTCTGGTATATTCGACATATTTTATTTTTAGAATAATTACTGTTGCACAAAGGTTAAGCCGGAAATCAATTAATTTGCAATACCATGCAAGTAATTACATGTAATTATACAAGTAACAATAGAATTTAAAATTACTTTGTGAAAATAGGGTATAGTACATGAAGGTTTTTACGTTTATATATCAATAAGAATTGGTTGCCTTACATTTTTACGTTTTCCCGAAATAGATGTATAGATCAAGGCTTTGATATATCTTGGTCCAAATTCACGTAGTCGTCCCAAATTTAATTTTTGGGTATCGAGCTAACGCGTTTGCATTGGTGGTTAGCCGAGATGCACGTGATCACCCAAAATGCATTAAATCCACTTCTTGGGCATCAACGTAATGTCTGCTCGTTTTCCAAAAGAAATTTGTTCATAAATGACGAGTTTGACATCTATTGATCAAATACACGTAATCTAAAATATACCCGAAATTCACTTCTTGGGCACAAAGTTAACGTGTTTGGATGTTCCTCCAACGACTCAGGTGCATAAATAACGATTTTGACAACTCTTGATCAAGTTGCGCGTGGTCACCAAAAATAAATGAAATTTACTTTTCAGACACCGACCTAATGCGTTTAAATGTTTTCCTAAAGAAATTGATGCATAAATTCCGATGTTAACATCTCTTACAATGTTTATGGTGGTTTTCCCAACAAAATTGCTACATAAACAAAAATTTTGACAATTCTTGGCCGAAATCGATATGCTAAAAAACATTCATTAAATCCGCGTATTGTGCAATGATGCAATACGTTTTTCCCACGAAGTTGGTACAAAAATAGCGATTTTCACAACTCTTGGCACAGAATTGGTGCATAAAAATGATTTTGACATCTATTGGTCAAAATCCATGTGGTCACGAAATATGCATACTATACTTCAAACTGAAGTGTTGAGATGTTTCCCCAATGAAATTGTGCGTAAATTATGATTTTGACTTCCCTTAGTGAAGATATAAGAGGTCACTGAAAATCCATGGAATTCACTTCTTGGGAATCGAATTAATGCATTTAGCCACACAATTTTTTCTAATAACGTTAAATGTTATAAATATAACCATTAGGCATTAATTGCAAGGTCGAGCAAGGCGCCAATTTTGACATGAAGTAATTGTATATGAAAACTAATGTAATGTAATTCACTTCACCGGAAGATAAAAAATTACGTACTGTCGTACACTAAATACATACACTAAATAATGGTAAAACGTAATTAAAAATTGTTATTAATTTTATTAAATACATAAATAAAAAGTTTACCTCGAGTAGGATTTGAACCTAAGACACGTATTTTGCTAGAGTATCGCTCTAACAAACTGAGCTATCGGGATACAAGCCCCAATCTATGTAAATTTTGTCTTTATGTATGTACAACTGATGTACATTCTAAACATAATGAGATATGTATATATACAATTAATATAAGTATTTTTACGTAATCTCATTATATTTAGAATTTATATCAGTTTTCCATACATAAAGACAAAAATTATGTCGAATGGGGCTTGTATCTAGATAGCTCAGTTGGTTAGAGCAGTACTCTAGCAAGTACATGTTGTAGGTTCAAATCGTACCCGTGGTAAACTTTTTATTTATGTATTTAACAAAATTAATTATATATTTTTGAAGTTATTCGTTCATAACAAAGCTTATAATAATTTAACGTTAGTCAAGTTTCTTTGATATGTGTAACTCCTTGCGATGTAGCTGGCTCACATTCCACTAATATAAATAATTTAACCGTAATCTCATTATACTCAGAATGCACATATACATAAAACAAAATTTACAGCGATTGGGGCTTTTATCTCGATAGCTCAGTTGGTTAGAGCGGTACTCTAGCAAAGTACATGCCGTAGGTTCAAATCTTACTCAAGGTAAACTTTTTGTTTATGTATTTAATAGAATTTATAATAATTTTTAATTACTTATTTACTTCTGAACTTATAATAATGGTAAAACGTGTTAATATTGCAATATTATCCACAAATCTAAAAATAACTCAAATATATGCATACAGCTATAGCTTTATTGTAATAACCGTGTCCCAGATTATTAAAGAGAAAGTTGTTTGCTGCGTTAAATGTATACGTACATGTAAAGTAACAATAGTTAGGTTAATGAACTAATCCACCATTGGTATCTCATAGTCTAAAGTAGTTATAAAGCTAAATACTCTAATATTTCAAGTTTGCCTAACAAAGAAAACAAGCCATTACGTTCCAACAATAAATGTTTGCGAGGTCAACCAAATAATCCCGCCCGTCTTCACACATATGGTGTCAGATGGATATATATATATATATATATATATATATATATATATATATATATATATATATATATATATATATGTTTTCTAATATATTGATGTCTAAAGGTTGTTTATATATATATATATTAATATATATATATATATATATATATATATATATATATATATATATATATATATATATATATATATATATATATATATATATATATATATATATATATATATATATATATATATATATATATATATATACAGGGTGTCCAGAAACTCTACGGACAAACTTTCCGTAGTAATTCTAGACCCAAAAACAAGAAAAATGTTCACATAAACCCAGGTCCAGAAACACTTCGTTTAGGACCTACAGGGTGTGAAAAAATTATGTTTTTCTTGGTTTTATGTTAATTTGAAATTTGGGACGCTGTATCAACAAGAGTAACAACACATGTCATAAATACATTTGTGTACCTAAACAACAACTTGTCATTTTGTTTTAGTCAAAGCATTCTAAAATGGCAAGATTCAATAGCTGGTTAAATAAATTAAACTGTTCATCAACCAATATCTCGAAAACGGTTGATCTGAGAGGCATCGATCAAGTATACCTTTTTTGCTTATAACTGAAAAGGGAACACATTAATTCAAAACGGAACGTCAATATACCGGGTGGTAAAAAAGTTAAGGCCAAATAACTTTTAGCATACCACTGTAGAAGCCTGCGATACCTTCAGAAATAGTGTGGGAATATGTTCAGGGATTCGCCGCTCATTATAAAAACGAGTGAGATTATGTATCGAAACAAATGGTCAGCATGTGGAACACCTTTCGTAACATTTATTTTTTTAGTTTTATTATTTATTTCTTCATTTACGTTCTTGAATTCAAAGTTAAAATAAAAATGTAAACATACGTTACTGTGATTTTTAATTCCAATTAGCTAAAAATTAAAGGGAATTAAATTGAACTGTTCATCAAACAATATCTCGAAAACGGTTGATCTGAGAGGCATCGACCAAGAATAACTTTTTTGCTTAGAACTGAAAAGGGAACCAACTAATTCAAACGGAACGTCAATATACCGAGTGGTAAAAAACTTAAAGCCAATTAACCTTTCGCATACCACTGTAGATAGCGCCCTCTGCAGGCAGCATCAAAATCAATAAAATATTTAAGTTTCTCGACCACAAAAACCCCCGTACTCCAAATTTCAGGACCATATTCAAATTTTTTCGCAAAATATCGCCATAAAACCGAGGAACATAAAATTTTATCACACCCTGTAGGTCCAAAACAAAGCGTTTGCGGACCTGGGTTTATATGAACTTTTTTTCTTATTTTTGGGTCTAGAATATATATATATATATATATATATATATATATAGATATATATAGTAAATTTCATATAAGTTTGGTTGCACATCATTACCAATCACGTACTAAAGTGCCTCTAGTTTAGTCTATTAGGAACTGCATTAGGTAATAGGTATTGTTAGTTGCAGTAAGTTGGTAATCCTTATTCTAGTTGCCCCTTGATGCCAACCTTTTTTCGATTCGTTTAACAATTGACAGCTATTACTCTTGTTGGTCTCGTCAAACGATCGTATTTTCATTTTTATTGCTTATTTAGTTTTATTTTCCCGTTCGCAGTACTATTTCTTCCTACATTACAAATTTGTGTTCTTATATTTAATTGTGGAAATGCCGAAGCCGTTACACAGTGAATCGAAAGAACTTGTAGCACATTTAATCGAGTACTTCAAGAGAGAACGTAACAATAGTGGCCGCTTTCTGCCCTTATCAACTGTGCGAGGGGTAGGTAAACAATCTAATTACATAAATGAAAACTGATTTATTCCAGCGTGTTGCAGAAGCATTGAAACAGCATTGGAAGAGTTAGCCAAATTTCTCAAGCTGTTAAAAGCAATACTGCTCTTACACCACTTCCAAAAATGCGATCGTACTCAGAAAGTTTTGGATCTAAGTTCGTTGAATATTACCTCCGTTTGGAACATTATTTACGAGATGTACTCGAACAGTAAGATTGAAATAGGTATTGCTATATTTAGTTTAACTGCATGTAATTTAAGAGGAACATGTAACTCTCACATCCGCTCATGACAAATTTCAAGCTAAACCACTTTTTGAAGGAAGTAAAATATCCTTTTATCGAGTATTAAAACAAATAGGTTTTCAATCGAAATAAGACACGCCACAGAAAGCATTGATAGGATTACCAGACATTGCTAGAACAAGTATTCACTTTTTAAAACAATACAAGACAATAAAAGAAATTATTATTAATTTTATTAAATACATAAATAAAGGTTTACCTCAAGTAGGATTTGAACCTATGACCTGTACTTTTTTAACAAAACTTATAATAATTTAATAAAATAAAATGTTACCCATCAATTTGTTTTTTTGGATGAAACATTGTTTATAACCCGACTGAACTAATTTGGGGCATAACAAAAAATTATTATAATAAACACATTAGTAGGGATGGCAGAACCATCGAAAACTGTGGCGAGAAGCATTGGAATTGATAACTCCCGAAATGTGGCACAAATCAATCAAGCACACAGAAGCGATAATATACGAATGGTATGAACGAGAGAAACCATTAGAACTTGATGACACTGCTCCTACAGTAATACACTTGGGCGCAATGATAAGTACACAAAGTACACAAAGTAAACAAAAATGGTTATTTTTCAAGAAATTTACAAATCAATCCAATACAAGTCAAATTAAATTTAACTGCGAGATGAACTCTAGGGTCCAAGATAATTCGAAGCATTTTATAACTCTAGTAAAACGCCTTAAACGCTGTTGAGTTACCATACTGGATTTTGCGAGATGAATTTCGCAGGATAAAGGAAAGGCCGTTGATGTTTTACTAAAAAAAGCGTTTCGGGGAACACTGGATAAGGGACGATCAATTGAATTTTTATTTCTAAAGACCATTTTACTTTTAATGAACAACATGATCAAGATGACCAGTTATGCCACTGCTTAGAAATAGACCGTGAATCAAAACATTAACTTTGGTTTAATCTACACTTGTCTAGTGTTTTCAATTTATAATTTTTGTTTGGTTTACAATTACATTGTTCTCATTTAAAAATGAACATTTTTGTGCAGCATAAAGCGCTTCTTCAATTCCTAAAAATTGTAAAATAAGATTTTGCTTTCAAAACGCAAAAAGTCACTATGAAATATGTCCCAAGGGTCCTTTTTGAATTTCTCTGACACAGCATTTTACATGAGTGATTTTTTTGTGTCTAAAACATCTAATGCACCAACTTTCACAAGAATAGTTAGCACGATTAGAATTGTAATAACTTTGTCATAAACAAACGGTCTTTATTTCTCAATATTATTGACACCTTACCTTCCAGAACTTTTGTAAGTTGGTTGGTTTCATTTGTAGATTTTTAGTTGTTTTCTCTAATTTCGATGGAAAGATGTTCTAATGTTTTCCCTGAAGAATGTTTTTACAACGCTTGCTCCGATGGTCTCCATACCTGCTTTGTCATTTTAAATGTGTTGGAACACTTTAGACAAGTTAATAAAAATGAATCTATCATCATATTTCCATACGTACAGATTTGTTCAATTACCTGCCCTAATACATTGTTTTCATGAATTGTGTAGTTATTAAAGCGAAAGGAAAAGAATAGTTAATGTGTTTTATACCCTACCTAAGGAAGAGAGCGGGTTATTTGAGCTTTCCAAGCTCCTCAGCCACAGTAATGAATTGGAAACATACATAACTACAACAGTATGCATGATAGGATTAAGTATGGGTGCGATCAAGATAGGATCGTAAGAAACTGGGTTAGGGTTCTAAGGGAGAAACTACTACCTTATCATTTGCGTAAATAGCCGCACATGATGTACATTTATGCACTAATCATGCAGTTACATGTGTATGAGGAAAATTTTCATAACGAATCTCATACAAGGTAATATAACCCATTACCTCTGGAATGCTAAGCAGATCGTGTTACTATGGCTCACCAGCTGCGCTATTACAGTCTTTAGTATTAATTGTTTCTTAAATAAATTACTCAAATTTTCGTGTATTTTCAATGTATTTTAATATTTTAATTAAAGTAAAATTATATATTGAAGTAAAGTTTTGCATTAATTAAGCGCCATTTTGTTTCCTACAACTAATGTGTTTTTCTGATAGTAATGTTAAAACCGGCCCTGGAATTTTCTTATCCAACCTAAGTAGGTAATAACCTTATTTAAACTTAATTGTGGTTTTATTGACATTCTAAATGCCCGGACAATCATCAAGAAGGCGATTGTACAAATAATCCAATTAATTATTATTTCTTTTTTAAATAATTTTATTATATCCCGTTCAGGTTGGACGTTTCAGTAATGGTGTACAGAGGTAATTTTGTCAATTATATTCAAGGTTAAGTTAATTTGGACTTTCATTGTTATATGATATAAACATCCTTAATTAAAAATATATTTTTGACTTAGTGTTCATTAAATAAATTAAACAAGGATAATTAAAATAATTTGATTAATATAAAAATATAAAATTACAGGATATTATTTAATCTGAAAAGTAATAATTTATTTTAACTTTTTTTTGTAACTTAATAGGGAATAATTATGCTAAATAGTATACAGTAAACAAAATCGCAGAACTATATAATATTTTTTCTATTAATAATGAAAACAATGTTAAATTTAATTTTTTATTCTCCTGTTTATCTTAATTACCAACTCTACAATTATCAATGGTCATAGAACCTTGCAATCAAATAGTCTCTTTCCATTATCCAATTGACATACATGGTAGCAATAATATTGTACTGCAGTTAAGAAAGATGTTGCATTAGCTTTGTGGTATGGCAAGTTTTAGTGTATTTATACGTATTTGCTCTTAAATAAAATGCAGAAATGACAAATGTCATGTTTCCTATTTATATTCACCTAATCAATTTCAAAATTAAAAAAGTATTATTCAGACACTTAACAAGAAATGTGTAACCATTTTCTTCCTTTACATTACAAACCATTTTGTATAATCTCTCCAAACATACAACATAATAGTATATACCAATTTACATTTCAATCAGATTACATGCATGTTTTTTTATTGTAGCAGTAATTGAAATATTGAAAATATTTGAATTTATTGATTATTTATAACACTTTTTTAAGTTAGTCCGAGTGAGTTCAGTATTTTTATTACAAACATTTTAAAAATAGCTACCGCGGATATCTAAAATTTGTTAGTAAACAATTACGCATTATCCAGTACCCGTGAAAAGTCTTAACCAGAATTTAATGCTGATATATTTCTCTGACCATGTATTGCATTTGCAAATCTAATTTAAAACATGCCAAAGAAGTTTCATCCATTGTAGGTATTAGAAGATTTTCAAAAGTTATTTCACTTTTGAAGCAGGCGCATGTATGCTTGCAGCGGCTATAATGTAGGTGGCGCTGATTTTTGGTATAGCTGTAAAAAAGTATGTTGAAGATTCCGTAAATAATAGAATAAAAATTGCCAAAGGGATCATATATGGTGACATCTGCACTTCCTTTACTAATAATTGTACACCAAGTAGAATAGATGCATTTTTAGCAATGGAAGTATATCCTATGCATAACTTACTGATGATGTTTCTTTACGTTGCAATGTGTTTGATAAAGTAATAAAAGTGATCACGATACAACAGGTGTTTTTATAATAATAATATACTTAAAATTTACCGGTTAAGTTTTAGTATTGGGGTTCGTTTAGGATAATAACGTAAAAAAAATTGTGGCCGTTGCTTGAGTAATCTTGATCAAATTGTAGGTAGCGCACCACGAAAATTCTATTATTATAATAAACATGTTCAAATCGCAATTGTTACCGCGATAGAAGGGTTAACGGTGTTCGTAATTTGATAATGTTTTCTGAATATTTCATTTTCTGTATTTTACGTAATTGATATTTGAGTAAGGGTTGAAAAAAGAACACATGTTAAGATAGAAACACATGTTCACTCGAACTGCCTTTATTGAGTAGTGTAACGAATCTTTGAAAGTCGTTGTATGCCCATTCTTGTGGTAAAAACCTTACAAATGTAATAATAAATTGTGTTGGTACAGATCGCGATCAAAAGATATCTTTGTAGGTATTAGACTTAAATGTAGCGCTTGTTACGGACGAAAGCATATTTTTAAAATTAAGATGTTGTTCAATAATTAATATGAGACTGTTCCAACGTAATAGTTTTTTGTTCTTTTTATTACTTTTGAAAAATGGGGGTTTATTGCGGGAGTAAATGTGGTTAGTTTGAAATCGGAGGAAAAGTAAGTTACAGTTAGAGTGTCGACCAAGCCAGATAGATTTGGTTAAATAAATACCTTCATTGTAAACAGTTTGTCTTTAAAACGTTTCTTGCGAGTACATTTTTTTTGAAGTAGCCAACGCTAATTTGTCGTTTCTTTCGGGTGTTAGTTTTAACGTGTTTTTCAAATATTAATCTACAAATAGGATCCACACGTTTTTAAATTTAAACCGCGTATGTTAACGATTTGTGTCTGTGATCAATTAAAGGAATATATGTACATATATATATATATATATATATATATATATATATATATATATATATATATATATATATATATATATATATATATATATAAAACGAATATGGACTTGATTGATAAGGATAAGATATCGCGTATCGGTGCATTGAAACTGAATTCGGTTCGACCTCGACCATTACGGGTTACATTAAATAATTCGCATCAAGTTTATACTGCTCTCCGCAATAAGTTTCTGTTAAAATCTGTAATGGAGTTTAAAGATATATCACTAAAAGCGACGAAACTCGATATCAAAGAGGATTGATGCAGAAATGCAGAGGTTTACTGAAAGAGAGAACAGAAAGAGGTGAAACAAATCTTACAATTAAATATGTAAACGGTTTGCCTAAGATTGTTGAAAAAAACTAAGTAACTCCAGCAGCAAAAGTTTAATTTGTTATTATCAAAACGTTCGTAGCATGCGTGGTAAGGTGTCCCAGTTCAATGTTAATGTAAGTGATTGCGAATACGATATTATCGCACTAAGCGAAACGTGGTTGTCTAATGATATATCATCTTCTGAGTATTTTTCTAATGACTTCTATAGTGTCTTCAGAAAGGATCGTAATTTTGAAATAACTAAGACTAAGCGTGGTGGTGGAGTTTTAGTCGCGGTTAAAAAAATATTATGACTGAAAAGTTAGATCTAACGAGTTTAGAAAATTTGTTACCGGACTTTGATGTTATTGCATGCAGATGTACTTTGAGCGCATGTAGTTTGTATGTATTCGTGGTATATATTCCCCGTACACCGTATATTTTTGAACTTGAAGTGTTATTTGATTACTTTTTGCAAAACTACCCAAATGTTAAGAATATTTTATTAATAGGTGATTTTAACATTCCTACATTTTGTGAAAATAAATTGTCAGATTGTTTATATGCTACTGTCACTAATTTTGCGGATGTTATGAATTTAAAACAGTTCAATAATGTTTTAAATAATCAGGATAAACTGCTCGATCTGGTTTTGCTAGTATTAGTGTTACTGTTGATAAGGAAAATAATCCATTATTAAAGGAAGACAAGTATCATCCAGCGTTAGTGTTTTCCTTTAATTTATCTGTAAGTTCGTCAGTCAATTTTTCTCCATCTCATTTTAGTAGCAAAAGATATAACTTTAATAAAGCAAATTTTCCAGATCTTTATAACGCTTTAGCAACAATTAACTGGTCCAAGGTAACTGAATGTATTAATGTAAACGATGCGTGTGATAAGTTTTATTACATTTTATATGAAACGTTTAATGCACATGTACCCTGTTACGGGAATTTTAGAACTAACCAAAAGTATCCTGCATGGTTTGATAAAAAAATTATATCGAACATTAGAACGAAAAGCAGATTCTACCATAAATACAAGAATCTCGGATGCGGGTATAGTTTCATCAAATTTAAGGAATTGCGATCGTTAATTAAACAACAAATCAACACTGCCTACAATGAGTATGTTAGAACAGTCGAAGTTTCTATCACTTGCAATAGTAAGACCTTTTGGTCGTTTGTTAGAGCTCGAAAAGGTTCTTCTAGAATACCAGGAAGTTATATAAAGACAACAATGTATTGGATAACCCACAAAATATAGTAAATGCTTTTGCCCATGAATTCCAAGCGGTGTATCAGGATTTGACGATGCAGGACGTTAACGTCATGCATCCTCAAATCTTGACTTTTTTAAATATTAATATTTCAAATATATCAGAGAATGATATTAGGTTGGCTATCTCTAAACTAAAAAATAAACCAACAGCTGGTTTTGATCAAGTTCCGAGTTATCTTATCAAGGATTGCTCAGACATACTTATGCAACCACTATTAGCAATCTTTAATCTATGCTTAAAAACGGCAACGTTTCCTGATAATTGGAAAATCACGAAAATCTGTCCTGTACTAAAATCTAAGGATCCCGCTGATATACGCAATTATCGACCGGTTGCAATTCTTTCCAATTTTTCTAAATTATTTGAACTGATTCTGTATAGTCACATTTACAGATCTGTAGAACCATACATATCACCATATCAGCATGGTTTTGTTAGAAAACGTTCCACCTGCACAAACCTTTGTTCTATCTCTCAATTTATCGCAGCAAATCTAGACATTCAAAAGCAGGTAGATGTGATTTATACTGACTTATCTAAAGCTTTCGATTGTATTGATCACGATCTATTATTGGCTAAGTTAGAAAGTTACGGTTTCAGTAGATTATTGGTTGGTTTTTAAATCTTACCTAGGTAATCGGAATCAAATAGTAGTATACAATGGTTATTCATCACCTCCATATGTAGCAAAGTCCGGCGTACCGCAAGGTTCACATTTAGGTCCTTTGCTTTTCGTATTATTTATAAATGACCTTGCTGAAAAACTTGATTGTAAAACTTTAATGTTTGCCGATGACGTCAAAATTTTTGCATCTGTCACTAATCTGAAGGACTGCGTTGCGTTGCAGCGTAATCTTTCAGCTCTTTCTAATTGGTGCAGTTATAATAGGCTTAAACTTAATATTAGTAAATGTAAAGTTGTATCGTTTTCTAGAAAGCGCAATCCTATACATTTTGTATATGAAATTAATTCTATGACAGTCGACCGTTGTGCAGGTATGAAAGACCTGGGTGTACATTTTGATATCGAATTATCTTTTAATCAGCACATGATGGACATCGTTTCATCAGCCAACAAATTATTAGGGTTCGTAATACGCCAATCTAAACAATTTACGAGTATCCGTACGATTAAGATATTGTTTTATGCCTTTGTGAGGTCTAGGCTTGAATATTGTGCATTAGTGTGGTCACCTCGTTATGGCTGCTACAAAGCTTTAATTGAGAATATTCAACGCAAATTCCTGAAGTATTTGTGCTTTAAGATGTTTAATGCTTATCCTGAGAAAGGTTGTTCAAATACAATGTTGCTTAACACCTTTGATATGCAGTCTTTAGAGACTAGAAGGAATATCATAACTTTGTCATTTTATACAAAATGATACATAATTATATTGATTGTGCTTCTATTCTTGCCAACATTTGTTTTCATATTCCTAGGTTAGAAACAAGACAAAGATGTACATTTCATGTCCCTTTTGCCAAATCTAATTTACTTTTAAAGTCACCAGTGGTTAAAATGTGTCAATTGTACAATGAGATATGTTCTAATTGTGACATATATTGCTCTCCATTAACTTCTATAATTGACTGTTATGTTAACTACAGTAATAGGGCTTAAAGGTGTTCAAGGAACTGTCCTATTGTCAACTATGTGTCCTTCTTGTAAATCATTTTTGTTTTTAGTGTTTACAGTCACTTAACTCTGTGGGCATTATTGTTATTATTGTTATCATTATAATTATTATATATTATTATTATTATCATTGGTAGTACACATAATTAGTTACTACTCACGTTGATGGGTTGAGTATATATTTATATAAATCTTTGTATATGTGTAATATTATATAGTTTGCTCTGTAATTGGCTTTTGCTGTTGGGCAATAAAGGTTATTATTATTATTATTATTATATATATATATATATATATATATATATTGAGATGATTAGATAAGATTAAGACAGGGATTGGAGAGTTTAAACTGGTAATTTCTTTAGAACAATTTGAGATCAAGTGCGATATGATTTCGATGCATTTAATTGATGTAATTTGGTATACGATTGCAAGAAAGTGGATTTGTTTTGGTTAAAACAGGCTTAATAAAATTTTTACAATTTGGTTCAATCATAAAAAGCATTGTGCTACATAAAAACATGCTAGGAAGGTTAAATGAAGTTATTTCTGTAAGTACGATTAAGTACTTAGTTTTGTTTCATTAAATTACAGTTCATTAAAAGTATTTTGGCATTTGGATGTTTTACAGGTGTTTAACACATATTGTAGAGTTATGTTTATATTATTATTATTATTATTATAAGTAAGATAAAATGCAGGAAAAATGTTAAAATTCAAGAAAGGGTTACAATACGAACATAATTTAATCATTACTCGCAATATAAATGGAAGTGGATGTGAGATAAACAAAGTGGTGCATAATAAACATTAAGAACATTGTACAGAACAATCTTACATAAAGAAATCTACATGCAAATACATTTTTATGTTAGATTTTTGAAGAAATGTGTTAGACAATGTGGTTTATTAAAGTGACTTAAATTTAGACAATACAAGCAAGGTGAACACTGAATATGATAAAGATAGATTTTATAAGTTATATGGATAACATTTTGGTTAATTTGAACGTTTTAAACGCAAATTATCTGTATATTTAAATTAAGTTAGGTTAAGTTTTAAATTTAAGGTTTTTTACAAATTTATAGTTTTTTTAGATAGATATAGAGCTGAAAATGATTTGTTAATGTGATTAATAGGAGGTTTTCCTCATTTCCATACAGTAATTTAACTTGTACAAGTCATTTGAACATAAATTTTGTGAAATGGTGTTGACTATGCAAATTTCCTATGTTAAACAGAATTTTCCTCTAAATTTAAGATTTTGGACATATAATAAATGTTTTCTAATACAAATTTTCGTTCAGATCACAAATATGTAGTTAATTTATGTGTAGATAGTAAGATTTTTTAGATATAAGCAATTTCAGTTTAGAATAAGTCAATTCGTAGAATATTTAAGTTATACCAAGTTTGGTATCAAATTGTGCAGAATTTAGCACAGATTTCATTTCTGTTTTTAAAATTTAAATCAAGAGCTTTATAAAAAAGTTATAGCATAATTTATAGTTTAGTTAAGTTTTCGAATTTATTCTGACCAATCATAGACTTGGTTACATTATTTGGATTTCTAAAAAAAAAAATGAAAATGTGGTAACTAACAGAAGGGTATATAAAGAATTGCTCCTGAGCAGAATATCTCTCTATATTTTTCTATTTCATCCAGTTGTTTTGCAAAGTTTAAAAACGTGTAGTTTGTGTTTAACAAGTAAGTTATTTAACCACAATTATTATCGGGAGATTTTAATACAAGTTTAACGGAGAGACGAGAAGTTCAGAAACAATTGTTTTTAACCTACATTTGTTAAAATAAAGTTAGGTTACCGATATTTGTCCATGTTCGTAAAGCTTATTACGAATTAAATTTCACAGTTGTTACGATTAAGGTTTGACGATTTTAAAAAAGTTCGTTTGTTTAATTTAATTTGTGGTTACGTTTTCCAAAATAAAATTGTAATCATTTTTTTCTTCCAACTGGTATTTTATTCCTGCTGCGACATTTTAATAATTAATATTCCATTCGGATGCTAAAAAGAAAGTGATAATAATTTAAAATTTCTACAATCTTAAAACATTACATAAACCGATAAGTTTGAAACATCTTAAAACAATTAAATAAATATTATTAACAATAAATTTTGTGGTTGAGTGAAACTTTTAAGCATATAATAAGTACGTTTACCACCACAAAGCAACCATCAATCCGAGGGCCAGTGTGAAATTATTGGACGTATTGCAGCAGCGAACTTGGTGGATCAATAACTTCGATCATCAATTGGAAAGAGCTTACATGAATAATTGGGACCAGCTGTATGAAAACATCCTTTTGCTGATAGGATTATGCACATGCGAGTTAATTTTTAATCTTAACCCTGCTAGTTGTATCTTTATTTGTGTGATTTCCTGCACTTATTATTTTTATGTGTAGGTGTAAATGTTTATGCAATAGTTGTATAAACACCTGCAAAACAAGTAGAAATTTAGTTTTATTTCCAAATTTTAATTTCAGTTATCGAGTTAAAATCACAATTTTAAGAAGTCATCATTTCGCAAATCTGACAGTTTGGTACTTGAGTTCATTGAATTCGCAACGCATGCGTTATGGTACAAATTTTAATAAGGTACATTTAACATATAGGATCTTTGATATAACGTGGAATCCACATAATATTGAACCAGTTAATAATTCCCTTCAAATCAGAACTCTATCCCCATAAGAGATTCGAGCTACTACGGTGCACAGTTAAAATAATATATTTTTAATAATTTTCCCCATTTTGATATTTGAGATATTAATATCCATTTCAATATATATATATATATATATATATATATATATATATATATATATATATATATATATATCAAGTGTAAGTAGGTGTTTTATATAAATGAAAGTTTGCAGCAAATAATTTTACAAGCCTATGTAACGTATTAAAAATCAAACATTGCTTTGCAAATGTATCTCATTTGCACATGGGCTCAGTAAGCGGAAATCTGCTAAAATAAAAGACAGTACATGGCTCTCTGTCTCTCTCTATTGTATTTTGGTTAATTAGTATTGTTGTTTGTTGTTTATATTTATAATTGTGTACAGGATACCGTTTGGTTCTTAATTGTAATAGGCAATTTCCGAGTGTACGTACTCTACGGGCCAGATGACCATTAAACACCTCGAATTCTATTTCTATTGTTTTTATTGTTGTATAGATGAATGTGTAACCTGGGAAAGGGGCGCTGTATTTTTCTAACGCATTTATACTTATGTATTGGTCACAATGTTATGATCTATTTATAACTTACCCTTGTAAGGCTTTGTATAATGAGTTTTTTTGTCAGTTTATTTAAGTAGAATTGTTTGTCTGCGAATGGATTTCTCTTTATATGTAATTTATTGTAATTCTACGTATGTATTTTGTGCTTTAGTAGTCACTAAACAATGGTGTACGTGTAAATTCCTTGTCAATCTTCTTTTGTCCTTGCCTTTACCTTATCATCACCCGTGCAATTTTACTGTTGTATTTTATATGTACCGTAACTTGTCTGATCGTTTTATGTGCTTAATTACTTAAAGACCGGCATGATTGGTTTTAAAGGGCCACACGTTTGGTATTACGATTTTTATTCTGATTATTTATGACACAATTGAGGGTGTAACCACATGGATTTTTTTATTGTGTTTATGTATAACTAACTGCTTTTATTCATTTTTCTCTTAATGTTATAATTTTTTACTCACTTTAACCTGATTTAATGGTGTTTTGTTATGTGTTTAACCCGTTCATTCTTTTTCTGTGTTGTATGATTTATTAATGTACTTGTGCAATTTCTTATTTGTGAATAAAGTGGGTTTCATTGGTGGTTCTTTCCCACAATATTATATTAACGGGACGAACCACAATTGCGCAAAGCTCGTTAATTTAATTTGAGTAGTTTCATTGTTTACCAGCCCCACATGATGCAACGCTTGATCTCGGACAGCATATCTCAGTCAGATAGCACAACATACCCACCACTAGACCGCCAATTCGTTTGATCAGATTTGAGGTTTGCGAGTAATTAAATTTCAGACTTGCAAATAAATTCTAATGTTTTAGTTATTGCCAGGAAAGTCAAAGTAAGACAGGAAATTAATTTGAATAATAGTAACAGAATTGTCAGTAAAGTCTAGATAAATCACTTAGCGCTTGTTTTGTTCTCGAATTTGCAATATTTCAAATAAGTTCAAAATACACTTTTCAAGATAGGGTACCTGGGGGACGCCACAAAATTATTCGATAGTAGATAAGCAAGCGATAGCAATTATCTTGAATTGCGTTGCTCTCATGTGGGTGTTATTAGAGAAAAGTTTCTCGCTCGTTGGTACGTGTGGTGGGTCGAATACTTTTAAAGCTTGTGTTGCATGGGTCAAAAATCAATAATCATCAAGACCAATTTTGATCTTTTGGCTATGAGCAAGGTTACATCCACATTGATTACTTAGGTGATCACTACCTAAATGTAAAGGGGTCATTAGTCAAATTTTCGGATAATGCAATTTGTTCTACTCTACAGCAACATTGACGTCCTTTTTTAAAGTGCTTATACTTTTCAGTAATATATGTTTTTGAAATAATTTCATTTGAAAGGAATGTTCGTTTGGCGACCCTTACATACCGTGTTATATCTTTACTCGTACTATTTTAGTCTATTAATAAAAAGCGTTAAAATTTTCGGATTTGAACTACTTTCCTCCGCGAAGAGCACTAGATTTAAATTCCCAATAAATGTATTTGGGCATTTTGGGTGTGCCCTTTTATCAGAATCAAACATCAAAAGCGACGTTGGTGGTTTTCTACGTAAGACTTGACTTTCTATTTACGCAAAACCCACTTTAGGGTAGGTTTACCAAGTACCTTAATCCTGTGGTATATACACAATTTTTGCACTCATTTTGCTTAGTTTGCATGTAACATCTTTGTAAAATTGCTGCTTTGAAAAATAAAATTTAACAATTAACATTCCTTATCACGTTCATATAATAATTTAAAAATGTGTTAGCATACTTTTTCAAACAGTCCAAAAATATTCGTGCGTCTAAGCTTTAGTCATAGTATTAAATGTAGGAGATGATAATGATGAACCATATTATTTAGAGTAAATTTAATAAACCCACGTATTTCCTTAAAAGAATAACTAATGGCTACAATGTGAAAAAGTCTTATCTCGGATTAGAACCGTCAATTTTCGAAGACGCTACAAATAATTAGTTGTTAATGAGTCGGTAATTTTATATTGTTAGTGTATTAGTGACCATATTCTAGGATTATACATTCAGGTAACTCGTAAATGTAGCGGCAAACAATCAATACAATTAGCGATTAAGAATGTTCAAGACTTAGATTCAAATTTTTTTAGTTATTGTGAAAGATACCAAAAGTCTAACTGACAGTACGTCTTACAAAATCCTAGAACTAGAAAAACCGATTATGTCATAGTATCCAGGTGGTACGAATAATGGGTGCAAAGCGCATATATTTTTTTATTCAGTATGAAAATGGCAATCCACCCACGCGATTGCAAAAGTCGGTGTAACTATCCTCTACTTGCTGACAGTGGAACGTGCCAATTTTTGGCTATCGTTACCTTAACGCAAGTTTTTGAATTTGTGTTATTGTTTGTGTATATTTTTGCATTGTATGTATATACTTAGGCTTATTATAGTATTTTTTTCTTCCAATAATTAAATTCTAGTGAATATGATGATATTTTCTCCTTACTGTATACAGAGTATCCCGGAAATCACGGAAAAGGCTTGTAAAGTGAGTTCCCAGGACTAAATTAGGACATTTCTCCCTCTTTAAATTTCATCACAAAATGCATCCCTAACAAGTTATGCGCTCTCAAAGTTCAATTTAAAATATAGAAAAATAACTTTATCTTCGTAAATTATGAAAATTTTTCAATCTTATACAAGTCAAAATTTGGTAGAAATTAACAAAAATAGCATCGTTTTACTTAAGTAGGTAAGAACTTTTGACAATTAACTAATTTTGACGTTGCCTACTATTAAATGAATGATCAAATAAACACGGATCGGTTGTTGCAAAATACAAATTACTTTTTAAATTTTGTCAAGAACCGTCGAAGAAACATTAAGAGACAAATTTCCTTTGTTTTAAAATATATTACCAAAATAAAAAAGAAAAATTTTAATTTATTTTGCGAAAACAATTTTTTTAAGGGTTAAAGGCTGACGCCACCGCTAAACGGGTAGTTCTAGTGATGTAATTTTTTTGAAATTTCTATTGAATTTTGATTAGTATAAGATAGGTCGACTGTATAAAAAGAATAAAAGATTTTCATAATTTACGGAGATAAAGTGAATTGTCTACATCTTAAGCTCAACGGTCAAAGTGTAACACCTTTAGAGGTGTAGAAGTTTGTCTGTTATTGTCAGGAACGCCCTGTATAGTTACGAATACCAATTTATATACCTTTATCGTCTATAATGGGTATTTAGCCACATCATTTTTTGTTTTATGTGCAAGGCAATGTTCATATTTCATTGCCATGCCTTCTGCATTCCAATGCATGTCGTATTTTAAGTTGACTTCCCTCCATAAGGAAAAACTCCCTCCCATTGCATTAAGAAAGTTTCCTCCGTTTAGAATTGAAAATATGTGGTTTTATTTCATTAAAGAAAGCGTGGTCGCGTGACTCCACGATGTCAAAATGGCGTGCATATACTACTTTGGATGATGCAACTTGTTACCTTAGAGAAAAAATTTAATTGGAGATACCTCCAATGTCAGTGTCATTAAACATGGAGACATTACGCCTGCTGTTAGTTACGCCTGCCGCTGATCGAGCATACATTACGTTTACCTTAATATTATTGAAACGTGCTGGAAACTACCTTATCTGATGCTTTGCGTCAAGAAATAGAGCTCTCGTCAGCAATCCATTTCGATATAATATATTAACTTTATTTTCAGTGTATCATAGGTAAGTACGTATCCTTTTAGTGCAAATCACGTCTTTCTAAGTGTACAATTAATTGATTTACGAACGTTTCGGAGATTACTGTTCATTACTGTTGTAATGAAAATAAAATAGGAAATTCGGTTCGTGTTGTCTAATATAAAAACGTTTGAGTGCATAACCTTACTTTATTTGTATTTTGTTGACATAAGTCAAAATAAATTTTGTTATTACATTTAAGTTATAGTCACAATCCGTTCATTTTGAAGTAATTTTGCGTAAAGATAGGTTGCATTTTATGGATAGTTTAGCATTATCCATAAAAAATCCGTTTACTATCGTAAAGCTTTCCGAAAAGTTAAGTACCATTTCATTTGCGTATATGCTGAAATCAATCAGCAGATATTTTGTTTTATTAAATATACAAATACATACAGCTGTTATGTTACTAAGATTGCATGTGTGATTAAAGTACAACTTGCTAACTTTTTTTTTGTATTTTAATTATTTAACCTAAAAAATGAATGGCCCACGGACAAGAACACGAACACAGACAGGGACACTTGTACCGACACGCACAAGGACACGGTCACGGACACGGACACGAACACGGACACGCACACCGACACGGACACGGACACGGATACGGACACGGACACGGACACGGACACGGACACGGACACGGACACGGACACGGACACGGACACGGACACGGACACGGACACGGACACGGACACGGACACGGACACGGACACGGACACGGACACGGACACGGACACGGACACGGACACGGACACGGACACGCACACGGACGCGGACATTGATACAGACACGGATATGGGCATGGAAACGGGCACGAGTACACACACGCGCCCACACACACACACACACACACACACACACACACACACACACACACACACACACACACACACACACACACACACACACACACACACACACACACACACACACACACACAGTGCTGGTATCTAATTATCTAATCTTTGAGGCTAGATGATTTTTTGTTCCTAATTAGCTCCTCTAACAAAAAGGCTCTTCTCAAAATTGCGTTAACGGCAATATCTTCAATAGTAATACCACAAGTTGATGAGTGTTTGTGAATTCGATCTGCGGGTTGCGAAGCGTTACGTTACTAACACAAAATAGTTTTGAACAGTTTTGTCAGTTTATTAATCAAATAAAAAAAATGAGGATGAATAATATAAACGATTTAATCAATTTTCTGACATTATGGAGGCTGCCGTTTGTCATGTTAAACACACCGTTCTTTATCCAACGGGGATGCCCAATTACTATTAATTTCAGCCATAAGCCCCTGATACGCCTCATTTATTAGGAATGTGCTTGAAACGTACTGGGTGGTTCAAATTTGAACTATAGCATGAGGATTTCGCTTATTGTACGAGATCGAGCATCGGTTTAAACTTGGGCCTTTTAAATAATAAATGTTATGCTGATAATCTGAAAAGAAGCTTGAGCTACGATCTTTTGTTTTTGATCTGTGGCCAAAAACGGGAATATCAGGATAAATGTTTTTC
The DNA here is from genome assembly GCA_036346205.1 of Vesta saturnalis. Taxonomy (NCBI): domain Eukaryota; kingdom Metazoa; phylum Arthropoda; class Insecta; order Coleoptera; family Lampyridae; genus Vesta; species Vesta saturnalis. The sequence goes on from JARFJB010001999.1 coordinate 872,551, forward strand.
GCGTCTACCGACTTTATCCCTAAAAATCGTAAAACCTTTCCATAACTAATAACGATGTGTTTTCAAAGATACCCTTCGACGTTTTTGTTCGCGGAACTATCATCAAGTTTATTTCTTCTCACGGGCGCCGTATTTGATATTTACGTTATTTGACAGATTTTAAGCCATTTTTATAACATGTTCCATAAGTAACTTGATTTACAATAGAAATATTAATAAAAATATGTTATGAGTATAAAAAAAGTAAGCAATGTGTTTGTTTATTTTTAACATAAAAACAGATGAAAGAATAATTAATACTAATGGGAAGGTTGTTATATGTGTAATTAGAGTCCAAATGTATGTATTATTTTAACTCTATTATATTTGGCCTTGTTTTCAACAGAAGTAACATTTAATTTAAGTAAACAAACAATTTAAGTGCCCAATCAACAAACTGTTTTAATTATTACATAATTATGAGAGATAACTTATTTTTTACGTTTGCCGCAAAAGAAATAATCGAGCGGACTTAGGTCAGGGTTTCTTGCAGGCCATTTCCCAGTAGTCGGTTATGCTACACGCTAACACATACATTTACTGAAAATATTTCTTGGCATTTGCGTTCTTTTACAGCATGTGGGTTTTCTGTAGCTCGGTAATGTTCATTTTTTTCTATTTAACATGCCATTACTTCAAAAACTGCATTCATGCTGGTCACTTTATATAAGATGTTCAATTTTCCTTGCAGTCAGTTACAAAATTTTAGTCTCAAGTTGTCTCCTTGACGCAACATTTAGCTTACGTGTATTTTATAAGGTTCATTTTTTAAAGTTCTCCAGACTTTTGTTTGTGGCAAATCTAAATTATGTGAAACTTCCTGACTGGATGTAGATCTGCTATTATTGACCAATAATAATATATTAATGTGAGCATGTATGAATGTACGTTTATATCAACAGGCGATTATAAGCTACATGCTACGGAAAAATTTCACACCGTACAGGCAATTGAAATTTTTATGACCGCCTGTTATATTAATAACCACAGTTTAAATGTCAAACTTAAAGTTTCGTTAAAGCTTACCATATTTAAACTACTTTTTATTTTTCATCTTAATTTTTTCTGGATCCATGTTTATTTAGAGCGTTAACGAAAGAAACATAGTTTGCCAGATTCGTATATAATATTGTAAAAAGTAGTTCATCCGTGGTTGGTGCCGTTCTGGGAATTGCAGAAAATACATTCTGTATGCTTCTGCCGCATTTTTATGACTTTTATAAACATTTGCAACATATCACGTTTTTCATAATTTTCCAGTACCATTTTGTAAGAACAAATATAAAGCGTATAATGCTGTGTCAAGTGCCAACTTTGCTTCAATTGTTTGTTTCCTAAGCCGTTTCATTTTTTATACTTATTATATACTTTTATTAATATTTTCTTATAAATCAAGCTACATAGAGAACATGATTTACAATTAAAAATGTATCAAATGACGCAAATATTAAATATGGCGCCCGTAAGTAGTAATATAGGGCCGGTTCTGGACCAGTTCAAGGTCACTCGCCCTCTGGTGGTGAAAAACGTAAGATTTTGGAGCTCTTTTAAGGTCAAAGTTTAGGCGGTAAATTTAAAATTTTGGAGCTGGTCAAGGTCAAAGCTAAAAATAGAAGTTGCAAGGTAATCATAAATCTAAAAATAGTTTTCAGGTTATTGACCTACGGTGGTGTCATATTACATTTCTTAGAAATATAAGGTCAAGGTGAAAAGCTAAAAATAGAAGTTGCAAGGTAATGATTCTTAGAAATCTAAAAGTTCTTTGAGTAGGTTAGCAGTTTTAAAAGGATGCATGTTTATAATAAAAAGGCTTCTCCGGAATTGCATGATTCAGTAAACTTTTTATTGCTAGAAATGGTGAAAGTAATAAGAATGATAAGAAGAGAAAGAAAGAAAGAATTATTAAGTATTGATGAGAGAAAGAAAAGACTCGAGGTGTTAATCAAGGAAATAAAAAAAATTGAGGGTAGATTTAGAGCTGTATGAGCTAAAAAAGAAAATGATGCAACTTCGAGTGAATGTGCCATGAAAAGTATGAAATAAAGGGGCATTGTAATTTGAATGAAAGACGCTTTAAAAAGTAAAGAAGTAATTACAGTAGTGCATGTTATATTGCAAAGTGAAAAGACAATTAGAACAAGTTTCCGTATGGTTTTAATTGAATTTTCATATTAAACGAGTTTCTTATCATGATTTATTAAATTATACAAATTATGTAGGAAGAAATGACATTGTAAAACTTATATTACAAAGAAAAAGGTGAATATATCTTAGGAATGTAGAAGTAAGCAATTTTATGTATGTGTTTGAAATGTTTAAAGATAAATAAATATACTCTTTTTATCATAGCAGTTTAATCGTTACGTTAAAAATCCCGAATTTTTGCATGTAGACTAAACAAATAACAGCGCAAAAGATAGCAGTTCAAATTTTTCTCAAAACTAAAAAAAAAATTTTTGAGAAAAATTATACTTATTAATAAAATTGTCGTTTATGTAAACGATGTTAATTGCTTAATAAATCACAACTCGATAATCCTTTACCCAAAAATTCTGAATTTTTGTATATAGACTAAACAAATAACAGCGCAAAAGATAGCAGTTTCAAAATTTTCTCAAAACAAAAAAAATGTGAAAAAATAACCTATCAAAGTTAACAGAAAATTATGGTTGGTATGTAAAGAAAGGTTGATAGTTTCACATAAGAATAAATCATAACACTTTAGTCCTTTACCCAAAAATTCCGATTTTTTGCATGTAGACTAAACAAATAACAACGCAAGAGATAGCAGTTTCAAAGTTTTTAAAAAAGAAATGTGAAAAACTTTGAAGGGTTTCCATATGGTTTAATTGAATTTTCACATTAAACGAGTTTATTACCATGATTTATTAAATTATGTTGATACTTTCACATAAGATTAAATCATAACACTTTAGTCCTTTACCCAAAAATTCCAATTTTTTGCATGTAGACTAAACAAATAACAGCGCAAAAGATAGCAGTTTCAAACTTTCTAAAAAAAAAGAAATGTGAAAAACTTTGAACTTGCAACTAGCGCATGTGTGCTTAATAATTGCACAATCAGAGTAATGTAAGCGCTAAATATAGACTGTCTTGTAACGTGTACAAGCGTTTTTTAAAGAAAAATGCTTGCATTATCCTGTTTTTTTATGCAGTTTAAAGTGTTGTTTTATTGAAAATTTTGGTAATTGCTTGTTGCAAAAATCAATCAATTTTAACAACGTGAATGCTTGTACAAAATTGTGTATGTTTTAGTAAGTAGAAAAAGTTGTTTTGCTTAAAATCAGAATCTCAATTTAGTGGGCCAGTTTTATTATTTTTTGGTTAATTAATTAATTAAATGGATAAAATATCACTTATAAAATGCAATACTGTTAAAAAAATTTTCTTTTTCTGAGAATTAGGTGCAAAGTTTAAATTTTCAGGAGCGCATTTTTCTAGGACTTATTTTTTCCAACTGCGTTGATGTTTTTATTGGCCATATATCTGAGGTTGCTTGTTTTAACGCAGGTAATTCATACAACTCCCATTGTCGGAATGGAACAGTAATAATAGAATTCTTATTGATTCCTTCAAACAGCATCACTAAGTGTTAAGTGTGGTACTTTCCATTGAATTTTATTTAAGGTTATTGTTGCATCACCTTCACCATAGTAGCAGTTTGTATCGCTTCTAGATCGAACTAAAATCAACTCTTGACGCATATTCACAATAGCTTGACGATAATCCTCCATTATTCCAAATATGTGATTCAATGGTATGCATACTGTAAAAGATTTTTCACCATTTTGCTCGTCAAATTGTACTTGTAATGGTTCTTCATTCTTTGGTGACCATCCCAAATGGCTTAGTGCTTTGCTCTTGCTTGCCGTATACGAAATATATTCCTTAAGCGTAGATGTTATGCCTGGATTTCTGCAAATATCCACTCTTTGACCACCTAACTCATAACGAATTTCTTCGAAAAGAAAGTTGGGAAACTTGTTGGTTAAGTTGCATGCTTTTACTTCATTTTTGAGCTCAAGTTTACCTTCTATATACAGAAAACTATCTTAAATAGCCTTAATTAGATCTTGGCTTTGAATTAAGATACGTATTTCTTCGGATGGTCCATATTTAGAAGATCCATAGGAAGATAAGTGTGAATATCTGATTTAATTATAGTATCATCAAAATGTACGTTTTGAAACATGTTTAGCGATTCGGCCATTGTCGGTGAGAACTTTTAAACCAATTGATGTTAAAAAGTGTTTTTATGCAGATGTTAACCGCAATGAGGGTTGATGACTAATTAATGACTTACTGTAGGGATGATGTCTTTTATACGAATTTTTGAAAGATGGAATTGGTTCTTTATTAATTCTCAGGCCCATGTTCTTTTAGTTCTAAGCGTACTGTGAATGGTTCACTTTCACCGAAGTTTATTAATTCGTCCTTTTGATTAGTCAAATTAATGGTTATATTACTAATTATGTCGGTGTTTACTTCTAAATATTGAGTATTGCTGGGAGTTTTATCTAGACGATAACCTGGTGGAACTGAAACGTCAATCTCATATAATACTTTTGCAGGTTTCCCGTTTCGATAAGATCCTTTTATAATGTTGCACTCTACGTGTAGATTAGTGTGTTTTAGAATTTGGATGTCTAACGCAGACGTATAAAAAATATTTGGTTCTAATATTTTAGACTCAAACTCTAGCATGCGGCCAATGCTATTCTCTTTAGTAAAATCAATCTCAAATGAACTGTTTATCTCACATTTAAGTGTATTGTTGTTTGCTCTAATGCTAAACTTTTCTGTGGGTATCTTAGATTTTATATAATCAACAATTTCATCCAACTCATATGCACCGTGTGGAATATTAATCACTTGCAAATGAGATAGATCCGTTCTAAAATAAAATCTATGGTTGCCTGTATAAATGTTTCTAATGCTGTTGCAACCGTAAAATCCCACTAATCCAATAACGTACTTCTTCCTCAAATCTAGCTCTATCGGTGGATAATAGTTGTAGCTAACTGTGTTACCAACACCTTCTAAACTGAATGTTATTGACATAACTGAGAAAATTTGATGTTGTACTGATTATTTATATAAAAATTGTAGACATAGGTGTCCGCAAATAATTGTATTAAATTCTTGATCTTGGTTGTAATTATAATAAATTTTACACCCCCGAAAGTAGTTAATCACTTCGATTGGTGGTCGAAGATTACCGAAACTATCGTAATACCATACCCTTTTACCGCGCTTTTTGTAGCAAACCCAATGCGTACCTGGTCCGCTTTGACTATCTAAGTTAATAATTCCAGGTTCATTTTCCGTGGTAATTTAGGCATGTTATCTCTCATAAAAATATCCCTAAAGTAGGGTACATGTTTGGTGTATTTCTTTAAATCAATATCCCTTAACGGTCTTTCGGGTAATCTATTCAGTTATTTGGAAACTGTTTTAAGTATAATGCACCACCACCAGATTTGTATGGTTTTAGATAAAACACCTTTCTTATTCGTGTAGTCTATAGCGATCGATTCCATCATACGATTATGGCGCGATGTCTCTTCTTGCAATTTTCTGGCATTTTTAGCTTGATTGACTGCTTTAGCAATTCCTGATGCACCACCAGCTAATGTACCGATTGCTGATAATCCAGCGAATAACGGAATAAGAAATGGTAAAAACCCACCTTGTTTAGGTATGGGAATTACCCTAGGAACTTTAATATTTTTCTTTCCTCCTAAACTTTTCACCACACGTTTTGCCGTTGAAAGGGCTGACTTTATTGTGTCTGTGAAATTTCCGTTAGGTTTAATTTTTTTAGCTATTGTTTTTCGTAAATGCAATAAATTTCCACTATTGCATTTATTCTTCTTCTTCAGATTAGATCGACGTTTACACCCCATTCCCAATTTTCTCTTTGCTTTCATGATGGTACTGACTGCTAAAGCTGCAGTTCGTTCACCTAACGTTGCGTCGAATGATTTAAAGCGCTCCCAAGCTTTTTTTTGCAAACGTTATCTGCTTTATGTCTACTTTCTAAATCTCGGTAATCTCTGTAACTGATATCATGAAGTTTGCACTGAGCATCTAATTGATTAATACCGGGGTCTTCGTGTGCGAGTCGTTTCTCTAATTTGTACCAGGACCACAATACTGGTAGCCGGGTAAATGCAATTCAAACGGAAGTTTATTGATTAGGGTATTCACTAAACCACCCGCACTCTTTTGCTTCTTACATTACATTGTTTAACTAGATGGATAAAGCAGGGTATTTATACCTAAATTGAGAAAAACAAACCATAGCTATTAATATTTCTTTATTTAGTAAATACTATACGTTAGATAAGCAGGACGATAATTCAATATTTCCATTAAGCATACAGTGTTATGTGAATTAATATTATACTTAGCATTTATAACATCTTCAATGTCTTTATAAATGTCATCATCACTACCATGGAATTCTTTCTCGCGAAAACGACGGTAGTCAACAACTTGTTGTACGAACTTTTCATAAAAACATGTCAGATTGTAAGATTCAAGAAATTCCAATCTATAGCTTATTATATTCTTTAAGTTGAATAGTTCTTCAACATTATGGGCATTGAATGTGCAAGAACAGCAGTTGTAGTTTTCTATCATAACAGTTTCTAAGATTCTGTCATATCCCTTAATCAATTCCCAATTGTAATAGATACCAAGATTGCTGGATAGAGATTCATAATGTTGATCATAGATTATATCTTCTTCTTCGTTTACATTAGACCAATCAATTTTGTTTTCAATTTCTTGAGATCGGCAAAATTGTAATTGAACAGCAGTTGTAGTTTTCTATCATAACAGTTTTTAAGATTCTGTCATATCCCTTAATCAATTCCCAATTGTAATAGATACCAAGATTGCTGGATAGAGATTCATAATGTTGATCATAGATTATATCTTCTTCTTCGTTTACATTAGACCAATCAATTTTGTTTTCAATTTCTTGAGATCGGCAAAATTGTAATTCTACATATGAATGCCATCTTAGAAGTTCATTCCATTCCTTCATATCCAACACTACATTATTATTACTTTGATCACAATTACTACACCCCATACGCACCACTGGTGCAAGGTTGAGGTGTGTACTGTATCCAATTTCCAGATCTTTTGCATGATGAGTATCGTTCGATAGTTTATAATATGTACAATCGATTAAGTATTCGTAGCTGCTTGTTTATACACTTCATCCTTATATTGAATTGATGATGATGTCCAGTCAGTCTTAGGAGAAGAATAACCTTCATCGTGTTTCTCTTCATTTTTACTACTACTACTACCATCACTATTTGGCAGCACCAACAACAAAATGTTAAATTATTATTCAGATTGTTACTGCAATGATGTGAGGTATCCATATACAACGGTGAACTTCTGAGTTTGGATCGTTCCAGAAATGGTTTTATTGCTGCTTGCATGACTTTACTTGCTCACAATTTTACTATGACTAAACACTGTTTAAGAAAATAATTCTAGTTAAAGTATACCCATTTTACATATGGTAGGGGTGCTACTATTAAAAAGAAAATGTTATGTTTTTTGTTTTGCCAGCTGCACCGAAACTACTTTGTGTTTAGGAGTGTTTTAAATTATTCAATTCGTGGTTCTTCTTTTTTGAAATACACATAAAAGCATTCCGGTAATACACATTTAAAATCACCCGTTTCTATCACTATACGTTCACCGTACTTAGTATTAATTATATCTATATTCGCTACTTTACACTTTCTCGATATATCGAGCTCGCACGCATTTTTAAAGGGTTTGCAATAGGTGCTTTGGTTTAACCCTGTTAATTCCATATTTAACAATTACGAGTTGCAGACTGACTGATCTCAACATACAGCTCGCTGCAATTTATATAAGAAATATGCGTCCTTGAGTACATATTACAACATGCTTAAATACCTACTTTTGAAATGTAATATGGTGATGATCAGCTCCAAAAATTTATATTTCCCGCCAAAAAGTTTGACCCTGAAAATTCTATTCTTAGATTTCCTATTTTTAGCTTTTCACCTTGACCTTTTTATATTTCTAAGAAATGTAATATGACACCACCGTAGGTCAATAACCTGAAAACTATTTTTAGATTTATGATTACCTTGCAACTTCTATTTTTTAGCTTTGACCTTGACCAGCTCCAAAAGCTTCCGTTTTTCACCACCAGAGGGCGAGTGACCTTGAACTGGTCCAGAACCGGCCCCATATTACTACTCCCGTAATAAAAAGTGAACTTGATGATGGTTCCGCGAAACCGAAACGTCGAATGGTATTTTTGAAAACACATCGTTATTAGCCATGAAAAGCAGCCTTAGAACGTTTTATTACATTTTTAAATTCTTAATAACAAAGTCGATAGAAGCGAAAAACGTGTATCGTGACTTTCCAATTTTTTGGCCATAAGTCAAAAACAACACAGGTTTCTTTTCAGACTATTAATCAGCATAAAATTTAGCAAAAGTGCCAAATTTAAACCTATGTTCTTTCTCTTACAATAAGCGAAATCCCCATGTTTAAGGTCGAATTTGAATCACACTGTACAGTTCAAACACTATTTAGGGGACAATATTAACTTATCAAGTTAAAATAATTGAACATTTTATTAATTTTTAATATCACAAATGCTAAGATTAGGTAAATTATCAGAGAGTCAATGTGAATAACAACGTTTGAAACAGACCACTTTAATTCAACATTATACCATATTTGACCAGGAATTAATCTTTTTTTTGTCGAATAAGGATAAGAAAAAAAAAGATTTACTGAGGAAAAGTGCCAGAAAGTATATAAATCTGGGGTGAAGACTGTCACAGCTTTTACTATAGGCTCGGATACATATTCTTTGATATTACTTATTAAGCACGCTTCACAACATAGCAAAAATGTTAATACTACACAAATAAATTTGATTGCAACATTCCTGAGGAGAGATTCACTAAAGAGATTTTGGTAAAAAATGGAGAAAAAATCGTTTTCATATTGTACAGATTTGGAAACTATTTTAATTTAGTTGGACCTTACTACTATCACCAGGCTAACAACGATGTAAGCCTTAAAATCAAAATTTTATTTGTCAAAATTCCGGCCAACTTCAGAAGCATGTCAAAATCATTTAGTAAGCGTTTGCTTACAAGTGGAGAATTGATTAAAAAACAAAATAAAATCTTTCAATGGAGGTTGGAGGTATGTATATTTAATCGACAATGGTGGAGAGAAGAAAGTGTTATACCCTTACTAACTGCAAAACAATTTGCTCCGGAAAATTTTTCTGTCTTGATCTTGTAGGTCTGGCTGTGGAAATTATTGGAGATGCAGAAAATTTGGATTAAAGTGTTCTTGTAATACTTTTTTTTACAAGGTCTATACTATTTCCGTGACGTGATCACGGTCTAATAACGCGAACGAGTATTTGTACGCGAGAATTTTTCTGAGTATATTTCACGAAGCGTGACTCTGTTACGTAACTGACAAGCTTAATGGCATATCATTTATGCTCTTATTTAAACCTAGGCTAACAGTATTTGAATATACAAAGAACTTTTCAATGTAAAAATTATAGGTAGCTAATGTGTGGTTTTGTTTTGGTAAATTAAAGGGTCAAATAGTAGCACTACAATTTAAAGTGTAAACGCAGAATATTTTATAAAATAAGTTATCCTTCAGAGAAGTACATTCAGTGTAGAACCGAAATTTTTCAGACGTTGAAGGTCGAATAGCACTGAGATTTAATTAATTGTGTGGAATTTCCCAAAGCCGATTTGCGGAAGTACTAGATATAGTTTAAATACTGTCTCAATATAACGCAACGTGAATTTTGCAATCAAAATCTTAATCAAAATTTTTTGAATTTTGTAAGAAATAATGTGGAGACAATATTTTATTACGTAGTACATTGAGGTTTTTATATTTTTGAGTAATTTAAGAAATAGTACCGAATTCTAATTTATGGCAAGATAAATTTTTAGAAAATGCGTTGTAACTTACAGGAATGTGAAATATCTAGCCATTATTAGCTAAAGTTTGATATTGACGCGATCTTGTTACAACGGGGTTCTCTGATGGTTTCTTATCGGTTACTTTTGTATAAACTCGCCCTAATTTGAGTACGTAATTAAGTATCAACTACTTTTCCATAAATGGAATAAATTTTATATTTATTATACGTGAATGTGAAATATTTAGTAAAGGAAATTTGTAGTAAAGACAAAGAAGGTTCTACATTGAAATTATTTCTACACATAAAGATTAAAAAATGAGTGAAGGATTAAACTCAAGTACTTGGTACTTAATAGAATACTAGTGATGGATATATATATATATATATATATATATATATATATATATATATATATATATATATATATATATAAACGATAATTATAAATAGTGTCTGCAATAGTAAAAATGATTTAGAAAACCTACCAATATGTTATGATCAATTTTTTGACAAAATTCAAGTCACCTAATTTAAAGTTTTTGACATTGTCAGATAAAATTAATATATATATATATATATATATATATATATATATATATATATATATATATATATATATATATATATATATATATATATATATATATATATATATATATATATATATATATAAATTAAGCCCTGATGAAGATTCCAACCGGAATTGAAATAGAAGAAAATTTATCCAATTTATATAGTGTTTGACTTTTAAACCATTATCTCATTATTAACAATTATATATATATATATATATATATATATATATATATATATATATATATTTTTTGGTTCCAGTCCGTTTTCGATATGCATTCTAGTATCATATAGAAGTGTATATTTAGAGTTTGGAGAGGGTGCCACATCGACCACATATCTGTAACATCACATTTTTTTTGATCGTGTATATCTGAAGGCGGCCCTCCTAACAGTCATTGCAACTCCAGACTTGAGGAATGGGTCAATTTTACTCTTAGTATTACTTATCCATCTAATTAGGTGTTTTTGGTTTAAGAAGGCTGTGTTTATATTAATTTTAAATATATACTTAGATATTACATTTGATGAATGACCTATGAAATTAACAGGAAACTAGTTTAGATTTGATGAGGTTTCTTTAATGGCGTATAAATGAGATGTAATCTATGGTTCCCTGAAATTATTATTACTGGCTGTTTGTTTCATAAGCCTTCTTTTTCTAGTCATTCTTGGATACTGGGATTTTAAAGGATTTTCTGTGAAATGTGATTGAAACAGATAAAGGTATCATACAAATATTACAAGGAAATTCACACGATTGGAAAAGCTTCCAAGGAACTCTTAATTTTAAAAGAGCGAACGTACAAGAATTTGTTGATGTTCTTATTAAACAAAGAATTAAATACATTGAGTCGTTCAATAAATTTTATGTCTCGGTACTGAACAGTTTAGAAGATTGGATCTGTGGATGTTACGTGTAAGCGAAGTATTCCCGAAATTGTGGAGCGAAGGCATTTCATTTAATAAGAAGGTGCAGAATGAGGAAGCATATAGCGACGATGATGCAACTTATGGACTTAAGAAATGATGAGATCGGCCAACCGGCTTCTTTTATGGGTCACACGAAAGGAACACAAATAAGGAATTCTATCGACTACCGAAAGATATGATTGTTGTAAAAGTATCAAAAATTTTGTTAAAATTAGATAAAGGTGATCTATTAGACTGCTAAGGTAAAACATTCAAAGAAACTGCTGTTGATGACACTGCACTTTCTGATTCTTCCGAACGAGAGCCAAAAACCTTGTTTAGCATTTCTGTTGTTCCTAATGGTACGTACTATTCATTATCTTGCATCTGTTTGACTAATACAGATTTACTTATTTATTCTATTTGCATATCTAATTTTGTGTTGTTTTCATGTTATGTAGACAACTCGTTTACCCAAGACGAGCAAACCGATTCCTCTAGCTCTCACGTTACGCAAATAAATTAACATCATTTTAAAAAATATTTAAAAGCAGATTCCTTATATCACAATTCAAACGAAGTTGATGCCTTTTCAGAAAAACATTGTAAGGGAAGATCTATTTCCGAAATAAAATATAAATAAAACGAAAAAGTCAATGACGTGTTTCTAAAAATTACGTTCTAAATATTACACTTGTACACCCGACGTCAATGAAAAAGCCCACCCCACGAGGCGACCTAACGTAGAAATTTTGGACACCTTTTAAATGTTAGCAATAACCAAGAACGTACTGTAATAGTTAGGTAAATTTTCCATTATATTGCGGGCACATAGATATTCTCTTAAACAATCAGTTTGTTAATGAAAGATTTCTTATGAAAATACGTAATGCCTGGTTCGAAACTGACCTAAAAATCTGTTATATAAAAAGAAGAATTATATTCTTTATACTTTTAATGAATTTGAATAATGTATTTATAAAACCAAACAAATGATCTTATTTTTATTGCCGAAGCCGGTCATTTTCACCTCTGGACAAGAAAGGTAATTTTGAGTTTTATTCTTTTTACACTTAATTGAGAAAGAAAAATAAAAAACACATTTTAGGTAAATATTCATTTTAATTAAATAAAAATCAAATTTATTCTAATGCGTTGATTGTGGCAAGATCTAAAACATTGTAAAACATATGAACTGGCCATCTACATGAACCAGTTTTCGTAAAGTATTTTCTAGCCATTTAGTCCAACACATCTACCCCAAACTTTGTTTCATTGTAATACAACACTGTCTTCGGTATCTTCTTTTTTCCATCATCTATAGCCACAGGTGAATGTAGCGTACTTAGCAATGTGACATTTTTATTAATTATACCCTGATAAATTGACAACGTGGTTTTATCATTTTTCATTACTGTAGTAGAATATAACTCTGCCCCTTTATTCTTGATACAAATTGGTAATTCCCTTCTTCCTCGTTTCATTGGTCCTACTATTGCTGTGTCCTTTTTTGCCAGCATTGTTGCTAACTTTTGGCTGGTAAAAAAAATGTCGGTAGTAACATTTCTACCCATATTTAGGGAAGGTTCCATTAATTTTAAAACAACATATTCTGGAAGGGGTCGCTTGTTAGGACGCTATCATCTTTTCCTAAATAAGGAAAACCATTCAGGAGATATTTAGAATTCGTATCAACAGTTGGCCAAAACTTTACACCAAATTTATCAGGCTTATTCGCCATATATTGTGTAAATCTGCATCTAGCTTTAGTAGGAAACAGTGGTTCGTCTACTGTAACGTTTGCTCCTGGAATGTAGCAAGCTTTACAGTTACTAATAAATTTATCCCATATTTCGGACGCCAAAGCAAACTCATCACTTACTAGACGTTCTTTTCGTGTTGATCAAATGTCAAATCTTAAAAATATCATCCTTTCGCGAACCGATTGCGTGACATTGTCTCACGAAAAAATTGCGGTCTCCAAGCAACAAACCATATACTGTCAAGATGTAATGTTCTTGCGCCGTAAGCAACACGAGCTATCAATACTGCAAGTTCTTGAAGAGACAATGACCAGTTTGTATCATCTCCTAGTTGTCGTGTAGCTTCAATTTCAGTACATCTGTACATTTCTGAATGTGTTTTAGCACACTTCTTATTGCGTAAGGAGTTGGTACAGGAGAATTTCACATAACGTTTATCTGAACTGAACGACCAACATAAGGTCCACTTGATTCCACAACTTCCCATATATCATTAGATTTGGATGATCGTTTACTCCCCATAGGTAAATGGATGTAATTTTTTCGTTTTGAATGGTGTTCAATGTCATCACTAATTTCATTAGATGTACAAGGATCACAAGTGACATTATTTACGCTGACATCGGATTCTTCATTTTGTCCACTACTTTTGTCATCATCGGGAACAGCTTCATCACTTTCACCATCTTCGGAGTGGTGATTTACTTTTTCGGATTCGCAGTCAAATAAGTTTTCCATTTCCGCAAGATAATCAACATTGTTTTATCACAACGTTGTGATTATTTTTGTTATGCAACCCCGAAACTGGTTATGAACATGTGAACTGTCAAAATGACGGTTCCGGCAGTTTTAAAAATACTTTAAGAAACTCTAAAACGGCTTAGTTTTCTTAATATATTTTTTTATATTCTAAAAGTACATAGAAATCTAACCCCAAGCACAACGGAGAAACATTTTAAAGAAGACAGGCGGTCAAATTGACTGCCATAGCAGTTCTAGTTGTAAGGGATTTAAAACAGCTCCAAGTCAGAGGTTTTTCTTCACATACAAGAATTGATGATAGGAGTAATACATTTTTAATATGAATTAACTTCAGTGAAATTGTTGCACAAAAACAAAAAATCAGTTAGTCTACGATATAATATAAAATTGTTTTGATTCCATTATTTCCCTGATAACACTGTGCTTGTTTTTTTCTATTTTAATTCAAAACACTACTAGAAAAAGAGGAATATTTATGAAATAGTATTATCAAGGAAGTAATTTAAATTAAAAAGCGTCCTAATTGATAAAATAAAAACACGTTATTTGGCATACAATTTCCCATTAATTGTGATTTAAATATAAAAAACACGTGCCGCTCAAATGAAATTAATGTCAAAGTGGCAGTTTTTTAACCAAAAATGAAAAACTGTTTTTGAACTTAACGAAATTCGTTTTCTTTTTCCAACGATAAAAATGGAAATTAAATTTAAAAAACCGATTTCTTCCTGCCTTTAATATATATTATTATTAGCATTACAACAGAGTTAACGATTTAACTAAAAGTAAACTATCTAATCATAGTTTAATAATTAACATAAAATCCTTCATTTTCAATACGAATCTGCATACTTCGACGCATGCCGCCCTTTAAGATTTGGAATGGGTTTAAAAAAAGAAAACTTTCCGAAATCCTACCAACATGTAACATTAAAGCATCAACAGTTCTTTCGCGAATGCCCTTGTAATTCCAATTCCTTACCATATCGGCCCAAAGGTTCTCGATTGGAGATTTACTTGGCCAACGCAACAATTCTGTATTGCCGGAATGGACCAATCCATAACCCTTCGTGCAGTGTGGAAACTGAAATTGTCTTGGACAAAAGTGATGGGCTCATCACGTTCCTCTTCCGGATATAAAGAATAATTGAAGGTAAAAGCACACCTTCCTATACTTCTACATATGTGTGTGTATGTATGTATATATCGAATGGAGTTAAACGCTGGCGGAGATACTTGTACCAATTCCCCAGGTCCAGCGCTACTCATGCATCCCCATACACCTGTGGACAGATTCCCGCTTGTTGCTAATGGCATAACGTATCTTTGATTATACCTTTGGTTATCGGGGCGCCATAAAGTGACTGGAGCACCTTGTGCTGATGAGAACGTCTTTTCATCAGAGAAAATCACCAATATCTGTCCAAATTATTGTGACAGATATACAAACGTACTGCAACATGCTCTGGAGAAAGCAAACGTCTCCATATTGTCTTTTTACTGCAATGGATTTTCAATCGCTCCTTAACTTGAACGTAGTTAGTGAAAGGTGCATCATATATTAAGTTTACTACGTACTGGTCCAGTTGTATGGCGGTCACACGTACCTTTCCAGGACGGTGAGTCAAGAGTGACGTTTCGCCACCCTCTTCGTCTCGATTTCGCCATCTTCTTACTTGTCTTCTCTAAAATTACAAATTAAACTAGTCTTATACAAATCCAGGTAAAAAACGTGCAAAAAATGCAAGCAAAAATAATATGATCAAACTATCCAGTATATACGTAACGAAACTACTTACCGATAGGTTACATTGACGGGACACTTCGCTTATTGAAACTCCACTATTCAATAAACCAATAATAATTCCCCTTTGCTGTAACGAACTATCCGTTCGCCTTAAGCAATGGGACGTTTTTTCTTATTAAAATAAAGATTTACAATATAGTTACGACAAAGTCAAGACGGGTTATAACTGAATATTTAATAATCATATGCTCTCCTATTTTCACAAAGCAATTTTAAATTCTATTGTTACTTGTAGTAATTACATGTAATTACTTGAATGGTATTGCAAATTAATTGACTACCGGCTTAACCCTGTGCAATAGGAAATCTCAAAATGAAATATAATGCCCAATTATTGGAAATTGAATCCGAAAGCTTTTATAAAAAAAATAATTTTTTGTATTGGAATTTAACGAATCCTTTTCAATTTATTGGCTCTATATCGCGCCCTGCGGGGGTTTGGACCTGATTTATGCAAAGAAAATAATAAATCTACCTGACGTATGTTTTACTGTAATAATAAAAAAAAATTAACACCATAAATACCATGTATTATTTTCTCCTAATTCCTTTTTTCTGGCAATTATCGTTTTAAAAAAAATTTTAAAAATCGATTTTAGTTGCTCAGATTTGAATTCAATTTTTGATTTTGAAAATGCTCTTCCAAATAAATGAAGAAAGACAAATTAATGGGTAAACGCCTTTTTTGCAATTTTTCAGATTTTATTCATTTTCCCGTTTTCATAGGTTATTTTAATTTAGAATACGCTTAGGTATATTTTAGAGCATTATTATTGTACCAAAAAATTTTGTAATTTTATTTATATCTTCAAGTTTGAGAAATAAATTTTTATAAAAAAAAGGTATTAAGTTGATTTTTACTAACGTTATACACTTTTTCTGCCGTTATCTGTGAAAACGTTTTAATGAAGTATGTAAGAAGCAACAACCTATTGTATTAAATAATTTGTTTTCTATGAAATTTTATGATAAATTGGTTGAAATAAATCTAATTAAATAATGTATAAATTTATTAAATAGTAAAGAATGTGAGTACTCATATTCAAAGCGGTGTTAACAATGCACCTGATTTACACACATTCTTTGAGATTATCGTTAGTAAAACCGTTAGGTAGATATTATTATTTCCATTATTACTAGTTCTCATTAATTGGAATCATTTGTGACGTTATAAATAGGCGTATACAATACATAAAATGTCTAACTAAGCAGCTGATAATTCCGAGTTTCATATTCTAAAAAAAAATAAATCCGAAGTAAATATTCCTATCTAAAAAGGCCAAAAGTAGAAAATATTAACAGTTATGTTAAGGTCAAAGGAATGCACCTGTTGCCCTTTTTTAGAACCCACACAGGCCATAAAACCAACAGTTGTTTGTAAGGTCGTTTCAAGATATACGGTGCCAGACCTCATATACAAATATAGCCCATATATAGGTCCTCAACATAGCTTCGTCTGTGCATAATTCAGGGTGCCACTACGTCGCTTTATATTTTGATGCCAGAAGTACCGTGATAATGCTATTGTTATAAACATATAAGGTAGCATTTTCAGCACTTCTTGTTTTGTGTTTTCAAAATTAACTGACCGACTGTTTATTAATTATTTTGGATTGAAATACATTTAGTGAACCCAGTCCCACAAATCTTAACGTACTTTTTGAAGTTTAACATACTTTCTGTTTACGAATTTAGCACGCAACGTCTAAATGGTAATGCATAATAAAAAAATATTCTGGTACCAAATAATTAATTATAAATTTATAAATACCAAGTCAACAAATAAATAAGGTTTGACTTAAACTGTTTTACGTATCACAGTTGAACAACATACCACCGCAGACTTACAAACACACGTCGGAGAACTCCGCCTTACCGGATGCCTAAATGACCTATTAGTAAATTGAACCTAACCATGAATTTTGAAATATTTTTGAAAAACCGATATTTAATATTAATTAATGAATTACGAAGATATATAAATCTGTTCACAATTTTGATCAGTATCTTCTTGTTAGAAGACAACTATTGGTTAAGCGGACACTAGCACATTAGAAAAAGCTTGAAAAATCATATTTAAGGGAAAGGGTGGGATAAAGTACAAGGAGGAACATACAAACTGTAAAAAATTCAGCCCCTTTGTTGACTAGACTAGTAATAATATTTACTAATACGGATTACACCAGCACAGAAGCAGATTAAATATCTAGTTTAAGCACAGCATACGTTTTTGAGGGTAAAAAAGTGGGATAATGACAATTAAAAAGCTATCCGGTACGACTAATAGCTGTTTCCTCTTTAGCAACCCTTGTAAACGGGAAAATACTTTTCCATTAAAGATTCGAACTCTTTGAATGGACAAAATTTGCCACAGTTATTAATACTCACTGACCGCACACGAGCATTGACACCATGTCGGTAAAATACCTAAAATAATTTTGTGAATGAGCGAATAGGAAAATGAATAACCTTTTACCTTTACACCCTCAATATTGTTAATTTTATGAATTTCAAATATCAAAGATGAACTATATGGAGAACGTTCGTAATTCAACGTAGGCTTGATTAGCTCCAAAAGGTAAGCAACATGAAGATCATGCCCTGAATACAAAAACATTTTTTTATTTTTGTATCCCTTAGTACTATTCAGTTTTAATTTAGTATCATCTATAACTTTCTTTATTAAATGACCCACAACAATTTGTCTTAATTTCTCTGTCCCAGTACTTGATTTCACAAAGTCAACTGGACTAGAACTAAGCGTTGGCAACACATCTTCTGCCCAATTTGGTAACTGTAAACCCATCTCTTTCTAAAACAAATATTATTTTGTTACATTGTATATAACTAACGCCTGTTACTACTTGGACAGATAGTAAATCATAGGTATTCAAGTAGTTAAACGTAGAATTATATACTAAATGAGTATAGTTACTCAAATGTTCTCTTATTCGGTTATACTTTTTAAAACTGTCTGACCATCTCTTGAATCAGTATAACCTTGGAAGTACTTAAAGAAATGTTTGCATTGAGGATATGGCATCATCAGTAACTAAAACCAAACGGATTATCATTAACTGGCTTAAGTAAAATTTTTTACCGAAGTTGCGACAGGTAAAATTTTGTAGTTAATTGGATTCCAATTTATTGTAGGATTCCATTCTAAAGCAGTTTGTTTGGGAGGATATAGTCCAGCAAGCACAAGGGCTAAACTACATTTTGTTCTTCCTAAATTGGTAGTTAGAGCTGAAACTTCCTTGTGTGTAAATGTTTTGTTTAGGAACGTGTCATATCTTTGCCTTAACCATCTTCCCAAGTCATAAACCTTTTGTTTTCCTACCTAAACAATTTAGAGAAGTAGTAATGCAAGAGACAAGAAACCAACCAAATACTTTTGTCAATTGACTGTAACCATAAGGATAATAGTTTTCACGTTCGTATGGATCGTTGGCATATATTGTACGCATAGGTGTTCTGTCTCCATGTCTAAAAATCTAAAACACAATGTGATTTATATCATTATGTTATAAAGGAACAAAGCTTACCACGTGAGTTAATCTCAAAGAAGTGTTATGCTTTGTGCATATTTCGAGAAATGTTGAGTAAAGACACATCACTGTAATTATAAAAGGTGCAAACGTGTTCATGTTATAATTCGCTTGAGCAGCTATCTAGTAATTGTAGACTGCACAGTAAATTAATACATTTTATTTCAATTATTGGTTAACCATTATTAATTCAAGGATATTGATGTCATTAGGTTTTAAATTATTTTCAATCATTTGATTAAACCATGAACGCTAGATACCATAAATAAATCGTTATTGTAAATATATACTTGTAAAATAGCCTTAAGGTTTATGGAATAGTTTGATACCATTAACTTCGGTTGTCCCTTATTATTTTCTATTTCAGTAGATCCTTACGCTAACATCTTTACATATTGGTGGTGGTTGGTACTTGTAGTAAGGGTCGCTGTCGTTATGATTCATGTGGTATTTCCTGAGCTGTTAGTGTATGATGTTCGCTAGTTGATTGTGTTTTTGTAGGTATTGTTCGTGAGCTAGTGTACTACATGCTGCTATTATTGCTCAATTGTTTCCTCGTGAGTATCACACATACGACAGTTAACCTTATTTTTATCCTTATTCTGTAGCTGCGAGTTGATACGACCTGATCTTGGATTGCAGCAACAAACCCTTCAGTTTCATTAAAAATTGACCCTGTTCTCAGCCACATTTGTGATGCTCTAGTATCTAAGTATACCTGTCCTATACGAACGATTTATTTCCCGTGGAAAGGTTTCGATTTCCATTGTTGTAATTCTTTTTCAGCTAGTTTCAATGGTGTTAATCCGCTATCTATTTTTATTATTGTTTTAAGGTGTTTTGAACATTCTGCCTTGCCGTAAAAGTACTTTCGCAGGTTTCCGGTTTGCTTATTATGCTATACACGTACACTTGGGACCCCTCTTCCACCTTGGTTTCTAGGTAAGTGAAACCGTTAAATTGCGCTGTGTGGATGATGTCCTCTGTTATTTCTATACCCTTTCCTTGTTGTTCTGTCTAGTTCGATATCAGTCCGAATCTGTGAGTGCTGCCGTTGCATAACTATTGATGGTTTTAGATAGATTTCTGACCGATAATCCATTTTTAATAGAATTCGCAGTCTTATAAGGTAGGTTCTCTGAATTCTTTCTTTGCACACTTTTTGATATATAGCTTGTGCTTGCTTGTATATAAGATAGGTGTTTTTTTTCCATTTAGTTCCATTTTCCCTTTATTATACTTCTAATTTTGTATTTATTTAACCCCATAGCCATTTGTATGTCGTTACTGAAGCTACCTATGTACTCTACCATTTTATTTAGTTGCTTATGGAAATTGGTAATGGAATTTAGCACTTGATATTGGATATAGTTTCTGACAGATACCAATGAAAATTTTTAAAAGATTGTAAATTGAATAACTATATAAAATTATGGAATGGTTTACAGCGTCATAAATGGAAATATATTTCAGAGGAATTTTATTGTAAATAACTTCATTGCATAAATACGGGAACCGACTGATAAGCCTCTAAGACTTAGTTGGACCCTTAAATTGTATATATTATGGAAATAAAATTCAATTCAATTATCATTATTATTATTACTACTACTATTATTATTATTACTACTATTATTACTATTATTATTATTATTATTATCATCATTATTATTATATAATTAACTAGTAGAAAATATCCCACTCGCAGAAAGAGAAGCAATGTAGTTCACCTACGATGGTGCCCTACCGGACTTTAGAATATTAGCACGTCAATTTATGAATGCAACTTACGGAGAAAACTGGATCGGTCCCGTGAGTCCGCCGTCATTTAAAATGAATAGATTTTATTCCTGTCGGGGCATTTAAAATCCCTAGTTTATAGAACTTCAGTCAACACTTAAGAAGGGTTAATTCAACGTGTTCATACAATCAATTAATATATACACCGGGAATATTTCGGCGTCTTCATCAATCGATGTTGAGAGGAACTAGTGCTTGTATTGAAGTTAATGGAAGACATTTTCAGCAACTATTGTAAGTTTCGTGTTACGTATGGGTAAATTTTCTTTATTAAACAAAATGCATACCATTTATTAGAGTGTAATAAATCGTTTTTCTTATTTTAATTTTTTTTTACATTTCTGTCGTCTCCCAGTAACAATTTCTATGACTAGATGGTTAATGCAAAAAAAAAGTATTAAAGTTTTAAAAAGTCATCTGCGAACAATTTTTACCAGAATTTTGATTAAGGTACTGATATGCCAGTGGACTTAATAATTTTCGTCTAGTTAGGACTAAATTAGCCCTTTACTATCATAAACAATACTACCAAATTTCAATTACATCGGCTGAAGGATCATTAAGACCTTTATGAAACAACGAATTTGTTAAAAAAAGTTGACACCCTGTGTCTTGGAAACATTACTGTACCTATGTTTATATAAACTGTCGTCTTAAAATCACTCAAGGAATCACCTTTTGAAGTTTGTTCTCGTACTTAAACAACATGCTGTTAATCTGAACGTCCACTTTGATGTTAAAAGTGAATAATAAAAAATTGGCCTATCTCGCCTTCTAGGATCATGCAAGATTCTTATCTCGCTCAGGGACCCTTTACCGAGAGATTTCGAACGTCAAGGGGCGACTGATATTAACAATCGAATATGAATTTTATTTAAAAATCAGTGTAAATTTCAGAAGTAACTTTTCACATTCGTAACATCTCGCTACAAACCTAGACCATCTTTCGCTTATATTGGCTTATCTTGGTAAGTCTATGAGACACCTACAGCGAATTAAATGCACAACGCTGCACTCCGTTGAACTGGCAATGCGTAGTAAAAATATGAACTATAGTATCGGAGTATTCGAAGGCTAACTACAGACCTGTGACCTATAGTACCGTTTAATCCATTATAAATACCAAGTCAATAAATAAATAAGGTTTGTCCTACACTGTTTTAACAGTGAAGGGGGCAACTATGCCTTATTACGATCCACTCACAGTTGAAAGAACTTCGGAGGTTCAGAACCACAAGCCCGAAACTCCGTCTTGCCGCACGCTTACATGCCCTGAACGTGAAGTTAATAATATATTAAAACACAAGTTGCCGAAGGCCTACTATTGTAACACAAGTTCAAGATTCCTGCGATGCGGCGAACGTTCGAATGAACGAATTCTAGAAGGCCTTCTGTTACGAATGTTTATATTATTCTCTGTTTCGGGCTTGTTTAATCTTATTGATTACTTATTGATGACTTAAAAAACCTGGTTGTAAAATAATTGGGTTGGGAATAGTGAGTTAATTTGATAGTTTCCGTAGCACAGTGCGTGCGAGAATTCTGCACTCTAATCCCGAAACACAGAAAACTGTTTTCTACAAGTTTTGCTTGAAAACCTTGATAAAATTTAAAATTGCAGTATTTCTAAAATATTAATTAAAAAAAAGACCGATATTCTATATTGAACTAATAAATTGAAAAAATAAAATTTTGATTTTATCATAATCTTGATGATGGCCTTTTTGTTAGAAGAACTAATTAGGAAAAAAAAACGATAGTATAGCGTGGAAATACTGATTCAGCAGTTATGAAAATATTCCGAAAGGCCCACACAATCGCGTTTAAAGGGGAAGGGTGGGGTAGAGAGCACCAAGGGGAAATCTGTAGAAGCAGGTGTTCTAGAAAATGTAAAAAATCCTGCACTTCTGTTGACTGGGCTATTAATATGTAGTATTAAAAATTACACGAGCATAGAAGCAGATTAAATATGTAATTTAAGCACTCCACGTATCCTTGAGAATAACAATACGATACGAAAACGAACAGGTTACCTCATCTATTACTAATTACTGTTTCTTCGTTCGCAACAGTTGTAAATGGGAAAAAATTTTCTCATTATAGATTCGAATTCTTTAAATGGACAATATTTGCCACAACTATTAATACTCACAGATCGCAAACGAACATTGACGACATGTCGGTAAAATACCTAAAATGGTTATGTGAATAAGCAAAGCAAAAAAATTAATAGTCTTCTACCTTTACACCCTCAACATTATTAATTCTATGAATTTGAAAAATTATAGATGAACTATGTGGAGAACGTTCGTAATTGATCGAAGGCTTGATTAGTTCCAAAAGGTAAGCGAAATTAACATCATGCCCTGAATACAAAAACATCTTTTTATTTTTATATCCCTTAGTATTACTCAGTTTTAATTTGGTATCATCTATAACTTTTTCTATTAAATGACCCACAAAAATTTGCTTTAATTTGACCGTCCCAATCCTCCATTTAACTAGACTGCAACTAAACGATGGCAACACATCTTCTGCCCATCTCGTTCTAAAATAAATATTGTTTTATGAGATTGTGTATAACTAATACTTGTTACTACTTGGGCAGATAATAAATCATAGGTATTTAAGTAGCTTAACGTAAAGTTAGTTGCTTAAATTTTCTCTTCTTCGATTGCACTTTCTTAAAATTTTCTGACCATCTCTGGAATCAGATCAAGCTTGGAAGTACTTAAAGAAATGTTTGCATTGAGGATATGGTAACATCAGTAACTAGGGACACACGGATTATCATTCATTGGATTAATTACAATGTTTTATAGGATACAGACCAGTAATCACAAGTGATAAACTACATTTTGTTCTACCTAATTGGTAGTAAGAGCTGAAACTTCTTTGTGCGTCAATGTTTTGTGTAAGAACACGTCTTATTTTTGCCTTAACCATCTTCCCAAGTCTTTTGTTCTCCTTCCTAAGTAATTCATAAAAGTAGTTATAAAGTAGAAAATAAAACAGCTTAATTACCTTTGTCAATTGACAGTAACCATAAGGGTAACAGTTTTCCCTTTTGTATGGATCGTTACGAAATACTGTACGCAAAGGTGTTCGGTCTCCATGTCTAAAAATCTAAAAACAAAATTTGATTTTTATCATTATGTTAAAAGAGTGCAGAGCTTACAACGTGAGTTAATCTCAAAGAAGTGTTATGCTTCGTGCGTATTCGTAGAAATGTTGAATAAAGACACAACACTGTAACTATAAAAGATGCAAATGTGTTCACGTTATAATGCGCTTGAAGGATTATGAAGTAATTATAAACTGCACAGTAAGATAACCCACTTTATTTTAATTATTGGTTAATCATGGTTAATTCAAGGGTATTGATGTCGTTAGGTTTTAAAGTATTTTCAACAATTTGCACTAGAACTGCCGCGGCCGTCAATTTGACCGCGTGCCTTCTTTAACATGTTGTTTCTGCGTTGAGCTTGGATTTACGGTGTTGAGGTATTATGACCTTTCTAGATTTTTAAGTACTTTCAAAATATAAAATAAATATATTAAGAAAATAAGCCGTTTTAGAGTTTCTTTTTGTAGTATTTGTATAACTGCCGGAACCGTAATTTTGACCGTTCATATATTCATAATCAGTTTCGAGGTTGTATAACAAAAATAATTACAACATTGAGATAAGACAATG
Source organism: Vesta saturnalis (assembly GCA_036346205.1). NCBI lineage: Eukaryota > Metazoa > Arthropoda > Insecta > Coleoptera > Lampyridae > Vesta > Vesta saturnalis. The sequence goes on from JARFJB010001999.1 coordinate 897,458, forward strand.
TATTTTACTATTATTGTGGTAATTTTTAGGAGTTTACTGTAAGTCAGAACTTGTTTAGTCGTGTCCGAAATTATGAATAATCTTCGCTATTTTTACCTACGCGCCCGAGATATGAAAAATACAAGTTATAACTTGATTCTATAGAGATCAATATATTCAAGTACTTTGAGATTTAAAATTAGTTGCAAATGGAGTTCTTGTGAGATACTTCTGTACTTATTACGGGGTTAATTTCGTAGTAAAAAGAATATGGTCGTCTCAGGCTTTAGATTACTTTGCGGAGTTGGAAAGCGCATCTGAACGCGAATCCGAAAAAGCAAATAACCACTTCGAAGATGGTCAAAGTGATGAAGCAGTTCCCGTTGATAACAAAAGTAGAGGACAAAGTGAGGAATCTGATGTCAGCGTAAATAATGTCACTTCTGGTCCTTGTATATCTAGTGAAATTATTGATGACATTAAACACCATCCAAAACGAAAAAATTACATGCATTTACCTGTGGGGAGTAAACAATCATCCAAATCTAATGATATATGGGAAGTTGTGGAATCAAATGGACCTTATGTTAGCCGTATGGTTCAAAGAAATGTTATGCGAAATACTCCTGGACCAACTCCTTACGCAAAAAGAAATGGGTTTGCTGACTCTATTCTTAGTGCATTTCGATTGTTTATAAATAACACAACGCTAGAACACACTCAAAGCTGTACTGCAATTGAAGCTAAACGACAACTAGGATACGATACAAACTCGTCATTGTCTCTTCAAGAACTTGATGCTTTTCTTGCAATATTGCTAGCTCGTGGTGCTTACGGCGCAAGAATATTACAGTTTGACAGTTTATGGTCTATTACTTGGAGACCGCAATTTTTTCGTGAGACCATGTCACGCAATCGATTTCGTGAAATCATGAGATTTTTAAGATTTGATATTCTATCAAAACGGAAACAATGTATGGTTAGCGATGTTTGCTTTGGCGTCCGAAATATGGAATAAATCTGTTACTAACTGTAAGCTTGCTATGTTCCAGGAGCAAACATTACAGTAGACGAACTAGACTGCAACTAAACGATGGCAACACATCTTCTGCCCATCTCGTTCTAAAACAAATATTGTTTTATGAGATTGTGTATAACTAATACTTGTTACTACTTGGGCCGATAATAAATCATAGGTATTTAAGTGGCTTAACGTAAAATTATATGTTAAATGAGTATAATTGCTTAAATTTTCTCTTCTTCGATTGTACTTTCTTAAAATTTTCTGACCATCTCTGGAATCAGATCAAGCTTGGAAGTACTTAAAGAAATGTTTGCATTGATGATATGGTAACACCAGTAACTAGGGACACACGGATTATCATCATTCATTGGATTAATTACAATGTTTTATAGGATATAGACTAGTAATCACAAGTGATAAACTACATTTTGTTCTACCTAATTGGCAGTAAGAGCTGAAATTTCTTTGTGCGTCAATGTTTTGTGTAAGAACACGTCTTGTTTTTGCGTTAACCATCTTCCCAAGTCTTTTGTTCTCCTTCCTAAGTAATTCATAGAAGTAGTTATAAAGTAGAAAATAGAACAGCTTAATTACCTTTGTCAATTGACAGTAACCATAAGGGTAACAGTTTTCCCTTTTGTATGGATCGTTACGAAATACTGTACGCAAAGGTGTTCGGTCTCCATGTCTAAAAATCTAAAAACAAAATTTGATTTTTATCATTATGTTAAAAGAGTGCAGAGCTTACAACGTGAGTTAATCTCAAAGAAGTGTTATGCTTCGTGCGTATTCCTAGAAATGTTGAATAAAGACACAACACTGTAACTATAAAAGATGCAAATGTGTTCACGTTATAATGCGCTTGAAGGATTATGAAGTAATTATAAACTGCACAGTAAGATAACCCACTTTATTTTAATTATTGGTTAATCATGATTAATTCAAGGGTATTGATGTCGTTAGGTTTTAAAGTATTTTCAACAATTTGCACTAGAACTGCCGCGGCGGTCAATTTGACCGCGTGCCTTCTTTAACATGTTGTTTCTGCGTTGTGCTTGGATTTACGGTGTTGAGGTATTATGACCTTTCTAGATTTTTAAGTACTTTCAAAATATAAAAAAAGTATATTAAGAAAATAAGCCGTTTTAGAGTTTCTTTTTGTAGTATTTGTATAACTGCCGGAACCGTAATTTTGACCGTTCATATATTCATAATCAGTTTCGAGGTTGTATAACAAAAATAATTACAACGTTGAGATAAGACAATGTATTTTACTATTATTGTGGTAATTTTTAGGAGTTTACTGCAAGTCAGAACTTGTTTAGTCGTGTCCGAAATTATGAATAATCTTCGCTATTTTTACCTACGCGCCCGAGATATGAAAAATACAAGTTATAACTTGATTCTATAGAGATCAATATATTCAAGTACTTTGAGATTTAAAATTAGTTGCAAATGGAGTTCTTGTGAGATACTTCTGTACTTATTACGGGGTTAATTTCGTAGTAAAAAGAATATGGTCGGGTCAGGCTTTAGATTACTTTGCGGAGTTGGAAAGCGCATCTGAACGCGAATCCGAAAAAGCAAATAACCACTTCGAAGATGGTAAAAGTGATGAAGCAGTTCCAGTTGATAACAAAAGTAGAGGACAAAGTGAAGAATCTGATGTCAGCGTAAATAATGTCACTTCTGGTCCTTGTATATCTAGTGAAATTATTGATGACATTAAACACCATCCAAAACGAAAAATTACATGCATTTACCTGTGGGGAGTAAACAATCATCCAAATCTAATGATACATGGGAAGTTGTGGAATCAAATGGACCTTATGTTGGCCGTATGGTTCAAAGAAATGTTATGCGAAATACTCCTGGACCAACTCCTTACGCAAAAAGAAATGTGTTTGCTGACTCTATTCTAAGTGCATTTCGATTGTTTATAAATAACACAACGCTAGAACACACTCAAAGCTGTGCTGCAATTGAAGCTAAACGACAACTAGGATACGATACAAACTCGTAATTGTCTTTTCAAGAACTTGATGCTTTTCTTGCAATATTGCTAGCTCGTGGTGCTTACGGCGCAAGAATATTACAGTTTGACAGTTTATGGTCTATTACTTGGGGACCGCAATTTTTTCGTGAGACCATGTCACGCAATCGATTTCGTGAAATCATGAGATTTTTAAGATTTGATATTCTATCAAAATGGAAACAATGTATGGTTAGCGATGTTTGCTTTGGCGTCCGAAATATGGAATAAATCTGTTAGTAACTGTAAAGCTTGCTATATTCCAGGAGCAAACATTACAGTAGACCAACAACTGTCTCCTACTAAAGCTAGATGCAAATTTACACAATATATGTGAATAAGCCTGATAAATTTGATATCAAATTTTGGCTAGCTGTTGATACGAATTCTAAATATCTCCTGAATGGTTTTCCTTATTTCGGAAAAGATGATATGCGTCCTAACAACCAAACCCTTCCAGAATATGTTGTTTTAAAATGAATGGAACCGACAGCTTTTTTACCAGACAAAAGTAAGCAGAAAAGAACGCAACAATAGTAGTAACAATGAACCTAGCAAGAAGGGAATCACCAATTTGTATCAAGAATAAAAGGGCAGAGTTATATTCTACCACAGTAATGAAAAATGATAAAAGCACTTTGTCAATTTATCAGTGAGGTTAATAAAATGTCATATTGCTAAGATCGCTACATCCAACTGTGGCAATAGATGATGGCAAAAAGAAGAAACCTGAGACAGTGTTGTACTACAATGAAACAAAGTTTGGGGTAGATGTGTTGGACCAAATGGCTAGAAAACATTCTACGAAAGCTGGTTCACGTAGATGGCCAAATTATGTGTTTTACAATGTTTAGATCTCGCCACAATCTACGCCTGGGTAGGTTATGAGGAACTCGTAGAGTAGAGACTTTATTTTCACTCTAGCTGAGGAACTAAGAAAATAGTATTTCGATTCGAAACAAGATTCTGGTCCAAGTACCCGCACATCTGATACGACACCTAAAAAACGTCGACAGTGCCAAATTAAAAAATGTGACAAAAATAAAACTGCTGACGTTTGTTCAACGTGTAACAATTATTATTATAATATTAGATTGTAATCTCATTATATTTAGAATTTACATCAGTTCCACATATATAAAGACAAAATTTACATCGATTGGGGCTTGAACCTTGATGGCGCAGTTGGTTAGCGCTGTACTCTACCAAAGTACAGGTCGTAGGTTCAAATCCTACTCGAGGTAAACTTTTTATTTATGTATTGAATAAAATTAATAATGATTTTTAATTGTGACAATTATGTTTGTGGGAAATGTGGAAGTGTAACAAAGACCCTTATTTGTTTGAACTGTAGAGCGTAATACAGCGTGTAAAACTGTACCGAATTCTAAATCAATTTGATTTTTATTGAATTAAAATGAATATTTACCTAAAATGTGTTTTTTTATGTTTCTTTCTCAATTAAGTGTAAAATATATAAAGAATACATCTCAAAATTACATTTCTTGTCCGAAGGTCAAAATGACCGGCTACGGCAGTTTTGGGTATTTACAATGGTCGGCGGTGCTAGTATTAAACCATGAATGCTAGATACCATAAATAATTGGTTATTGCAATTATATATTTGCATACTAAGTCTTAAAGCTTATGGAATAAGCTGATACCTTTAACTTTGGCTTCTATGTGAAGATATTTCTTGCTCTATATGCTAAAACCAGTATTGTTCAGTTAATAAACCATCAGCTTGTTAGATCAGTGAAGCTGGAGGTACACCACTGTAAAAGCCCACCTCCCGATGCAATCTAACGTAGACATTTTGGACACCCTTTAAATGTTAGCAATAACCAAGAACGATTGTAAAAGTCAGATAAGTTTTCCATTATACTACGCGCACGTAGATTTTCTTTTAAACAACCAGTTTGTTAATGAAATAATTCTTCAAATAATTCTTTGGAAAATATGTAGTGCCTGGTTCGAAACTGACTTGAAAATCTTATATAAGAAGAAAAATTATATTTTTTATATTTTTAATAAATTTGAATATACAATGTGTCCCAAATTCGCTTCTCTAAGTGATCTCGGCTCCTGTTATACTTACGGCAAAGGTTAAAGGGGAAAGTTTTAGAGTAAGCTTAGAGCATTCGATATCCGGTTTCAGATTTACGATCGGTCAATTGGTTTTGAAAATATCGGCGAAAAACCGAAAATGGTGGATTTCGTTTTTCGCCAGTAAATCCGAAAATGGTTAATTTGACAGCTGTCACAATGTGAGATTATTCGGACAATTTTTTAAGACGAATAAGATGGCGTGTATGACATGTCACAATCGTCTTTTGTTATCCCACAATCTGCCTCAACTTTAATTTTTCTTATGGCCGCCATATTGGATATTTCGATTTTTGGAAAGAGCGCAATATTTACAGTTTAGTGATGTCTCACAAGTGCATAAAAGATTAGAATTTCATCGAAATATCACACTTTCTAAAGTTAGGTCTTATTTATTATTATTAGTAGGACATGATTTATTTGTCAGTAAAATTGGGTTTCATTTTTTCCATATAAGGTGGCTCTGACTTTGACGTTAAATAATTCAAAGTAGTGTTTTCATAAGTAGTACGCTTTTCTGTCATTAAAATCATAAACGTGACACACCAATTGTAAAAGCCTGTTGAAAATGGCCGCTATTCCCTATTCAAATGAAGAAAAATTTGACATGTTAGTGCTTTACTTGCAGTCAAACAGAAACGCCGAAATTACCTCAGCGAGGTATTTGGAGATGTACCCCGAACGACGGCAGCCTCATAAAACCCACTTCAGAAAAATTGTAATTAATTTAATTAACTATGGGGGCTTCGAACAACCTAAAAGCGGATACAATATTTATAATGAAAATCGTGACAGAAACATTTTACAAGCTGTCAACGAAAACCCCAGTGCATCGGTAACTACCCATACAAACCCACAATAGTTCAAGGACTTAAGGAAACTGATTTTCCAAGACGAATGCGCTTCTGCGAGTGGTATACTAGAATGTGTAATAAAAATCCCGATTTTGTTAATCATGTCTTGTGGTCTGATGAGAGTAGGTTTACGAGTTGTGGAGTTTTTAATAAGCACTCATCATTGGGCTGTAGAAAACCCTCACGAAGTGGCAGAGAGACGTTTACAGACCAAATTTGGAAGTAACGTTTGGTGCGGGATTATTGGCAATTTAATCTAACTCACCTATTTTAATTGGGCACCTATGTATTATAAATTAGTAAGCATTGCAGGAAATCGAGTTAGAGGACCATTTTTGTTTGACTATAACTTAAACGGACAGAGGTACCTAGAGCTTATGCGAAACCAGGTTGTGCCGGCTTTACGAGCTACTCTCATCGAAGATGAGTTCCGAAGAACCTGGTTTCAACAGGATGGATGTCCGACACACAACACCATTCAAGTCAGGAACTTCTTAAGGGAGCAGTTTGATGAAAGAATTATTGCATTAAATGGTCCAATATCTTGGCCTCGTAGATCCCCTGACCTTTCGCCCTTGGATTTCTACCTCTGGGGTCATACAAAGAATGAGGTCTACGAGTTTGATCCTCCTGCGACCATAGAAATCCTGAGACAGAGAGTTTTGGATACATTTAGAAATAGTGTTAACGGAAATACACTTGCTAGGGTTGTACGAAAAACAGTCACCAATTGTCAAAAATGTCTCGATGTAAATGGACGTCATTTTGCAAATCTGTAAATTAATTGTAATTGTAATTTTATTGTAGGTTGTTCAAAGGTTCAAGTATTAATTAAATTAATGACGATTTTTCTGGCTTTATTTTTAACACACTCATAGCTGGGAATTTTTCCCAAAACATCTATTTTGTTGAGAGGTCGTTATTTAATTTCAAGTTTTATTGAAAATTCAAAAAATTTTATACATTATTTATTAATGTTATTTTGCGACAAATAAATCATGGCCTACTAATAATAAATTAAGACCTAACTTTAGAAAGTGTGATATTTCGATGAAACTCTAATCTTTTATGCAGTTGTGAGACATCACTAAACTGGAAATATTGCGCTCTTTCAAAAAATCGAAAAATCCAATATGGCGGCAATAAGAAATATGAAAGTTGAGGCAGATTGTGGGATAACAAAAGACGATTGTGACATGTCATATACGCCATCTTATTCGTCTTAAAAAAGTGTCCGAATAATCTCACATTGTGACAGCTGTCAAATTAACCATTTCGGATTTACTGGCGAAAAACGAAATCCGCCATTTTCGGTTTTTCACCGATATTTTCAAAACCAATTGACCGATCGTAAATCTGAAACCGGATATCGAATGCTCTAAGCTTCCTCTAAAACTTTCCCCATTTAACCTTTGCCGTAAGTATAACAGAAGCCGAGATCCCTTTACAGAGAAGCAAATTTGGGACATATTGTATGTGTATACATAAAACCAAACAAATGGTCTTATTTTTGTTGTATTATAATGGAATTGTAAACAATTGACAAACGTTTTCCAAAGCACCGCGGCAATGCGCAGTAAAAACTCAAATTAGATAAAAATGTGAATATCTCGAAAACTATCACTCCAAAATATCGATAATGTTACATCAATGGAAAGGAAATTTAATTTCCTATCAGCTGATAGGTTCTCACAGAAACAAAAATTAAGAAAATTACGTAGAAAATTGGAAAATTTAAGAAAACTTAACGACTATTTAAACTTTGCGCGTTTTCTAGTTCGCACGTTTTGCAGTTCACGCCACAAATGTCATTTAACAGCTACATCGGTCGGGATCTATCGATAGAGGGTGTGTTCTTTGTGAAGTATATGTATCTACTAAGAAACGGTTTTTCGAAACTACACCTCTACGGGGGTGAAATGGGGGGTTGAATTGTCTTGTGAAACTTTTTATTCTGTGGGTCGATTGAATCGAAAATTGGTAAACATTCCATTCAATTAAAATTATGTTGACACTTGTATCACAAAATTTTAATATCGCCCATTCTAAGATCGCGCGACGGGTACGGCTTGTAATTAATATAATGCCCATCATATTCAATACAAGCCTGTAGTCTTCGACGCGTGCTGCCCGTTAAAATTTGGCAAACGTTTCCAAAACGAAAACTTTTCCAAATCCTACGAACATGTAACATTAAAGTATAAACAGTACTTCCGCGAATGCCTTTGTAGTTATGATCGTTCCAATTTCTTACCATATCGGCCCAAAGGTTCTCGATTGTTTTAAATCTGGAGATTTACTGGGCCAACGCAGCAATTCTATGTTGCCAGCATTATCTGCGAACCAATCCATAACCCGTCGTGCAGTATGGAAACTGCAAATGTGTTGGACAAAAGTGATCGGTCAGTCACGTTCTTCTTCCGGGTATAAAATATTAACTGAATGTAAAAGCACATCCTCCAATACTTGTATATATTCAATGGAGTTAAAGTCTAGACACTTGCATCAATTCTCCAAGTCCAGCGCTGCTCATCCATCCCCATACACCTGTGGATACACGTCCGCTTGTTGCTAACGCCATAACGTATCGTTGATTATACCTTTGGTTATCGGGGCGCCATAAAGTCACTGGATCATCTTGCGATGGTAATAACGCATTTTTATCAAAGAAAATCACCAATCTCTGTCCAAATTATTATGACAGAAATCCAAACGCACTGAAACATGCTCTGGAGAAAGTATAATCTTCCTAGCCGGTTTTATTGAATAAACTCCATTTTCATGTAAACGTCTCTACAATTGATTTGCAATTGCTCCATAACTTGAACGCTGTTACTGTCATTTATTAAGTTTACTATTTATTGATCCTGTTGTATGATGGTCACACGTGCCCTTCCAGGATGGTGATGCAGCAGTGATGTTTCGCCGCCTTCTTCATATCGATCTCGCCATCTTCTTACTTGTCTTCTCTAAAATTACGAATAAAACTGGTCTTATACAAATCCAGTTAGAAAACGTGCAAAAAATTCAAGCAAAAATAATATGATCAAACTATGTGGTATACGCGTAAAAAAATTACTTACCGATAGGTTACATAGACGGGACACTTCGCTTATTGAAAGTATAGTATTCAATAAACCAAGTATAAGTCCCTTTGCTGTAACGAACTACCGGTCCGCCTTAAGCGACGGGGCACTTTTTCTTCTTGAAATAAAGCTTCACAGTATAGTTACGACAAAGTCAAATGGTATTGCAATTAATTGACTACCGTCTTAACCTTTGCGCATTAATCGTAATTATTCTAAAAATGAAATATGCCGAATATACCAGAATAATAGGAAAATACATTCTTATACTTTCTACATTGATTGATTTCCTAGACAATTTGATAAGATAAATATTTGAATTGAATTGAAAAACGTTATAATTGCTAAAACAAAAACTGGTTATTTGGCATAAAATGTCCATAGGTAGGGTGGCATTATTAATTTACACACATCCCAAATGCTTTTCTGAGAAGCCGGAAACGCTAAAAATGTAAATTTAGGTTTTTTTAGGAAATCTCAAAATGAAATATAATGCCCATTTATGGGAAACTTTTATTAAGAAAACAATTTTTTTGGTCTTGTAATTTAACGAACCCTTTCCAATTTATTGGGTCTATATCGCGCCCTGAGGGGGGTTTGTACCTATTATGTGCAACAAAACAATAAAAAAATCTACCTGACCAGTTTTGCATTCAAAGGGATGTACAAAATCGATGTGCATTTTTAAAACTACTTCGATGATGGGCTTTCTCATTTGCGCTGGGTGTACAACATTCTGGTGCTTTACCCCTATACCGCCATAATGTTGTGCTTAGTTTTGTGCCAATTTTTGTCGTACAGTGAACACCTTGTGCTCGTGTGGTTTCGGCAACCTTAATAATGATATATCTGCACGTTCAACTTCACGTTGGTGGCACACTATCGGGAAAACTGAAATTAAGTTATGGCTTCATTTTGTGACATGTTTTTCCGCAGAGTATGAATTTTATGTTCATGTAGTTTCGCCGATATTATTGTCTATATATTTTTTTTGTTGCATAGTTTATTGCTATTTAGATTGTGAAGTTTACCAAATTTCAATTTAAGGTACAGTTGAAGAAAGATAAAGTATACAGTTAGATTATTGTGGGTAATCTGAGCCTTGCGAGATTCATCCCGAAGTAGCATTTAAAATTTGAAGTATGAAAGGCTGCACCTTATTTCCTGTCTTAACTGAATTTATTGGCGAAACAGATACTCTATTATTTATTATTACATTAGAGTTAGCGTATTACAGAATTTTGAGTTTGTTAATTCCAACTGTTACATGTAATTCTCATATTACCTCACAAAGTTATCATTACTTACGAATCACATAAATTTAGAAGGTAAAATATTTTGATTATGTTCACATTTCTGACCTGTTTATTCTTTTATTTTATTTTTCCACCATAATGTTCTTTATACGCCCCCAAATGAGGGCGTAATGTGGTCTTTATAGCACGGAAACGTCATTGTTGCTAAGCAGCATGATTGACAGCAAACACATGACATGATATGTTGCGTTTTCACCTTCCATTTTAGAATGCAAATTATTTACAAACAAACAGTACCTTAGCAACAATTTAACAATATCACAGTATCTTAGTAACAACAAATTAGCCTACTGTCGACTTTATTTCACTGCATTTGCATTTAAAAACTTGCCGAAAATACTGAATCTTTTTAAAATTTTGTTCCAGTTTCATGGTGCAAAATAAAATAAAACATTGTATGTACCACGGGCATAATTGTAGATTATGGCTCTCAGGAATATAAAAGCCCTCCGCTTTGCGTCGGGCTTTTAACATTCCCTCGAGCCATAATCTTCTGATTATGCCCTTAATACATAAATATCTATTGTTTATAGCAATTTTTGATTTTTGTTTTGAGCTTTGCTGTGGTATATCCGCATTTAGGTGTTTAGACCACGATATTGTCGATAATAAACAAACTGACGCCACTTTAATTTACGACTTTTCCCTATTGTGCCTTATGAATTACGAATTCTCCTATTTACGAAAGTAATAACACTCCCACCACAGGATCATGAAATGAACATGTCTTGTATAAAAAAGGAATTGACTAGTTGTTAATTCTCGTTCGTATTGACGTTTTAGGAAAAACTAATTTGTCTTAGGCCAAACTAATTTGAACTGTTATTTTAGGATAAGGTAATCAAGCTTAAAAAACTGGAATTAGCCTACGAAACAAAAATAAATTTAACATAGGTTCAGAAATGTTTATTATTTATTTGTCCAAATATTATGACATTTTGGGTTGCAAAGTACATTATGTTTCTTACAGCAGCATCGATTCAACGTACACTTCTTCGTACAACTAGCCTGTTCCGATTCAATGTTTGATCGCTGCAGTTCTTAATTAAATCTCATTATTTTGACTCACTTCTTCTTTCAATAAAAACTTTTGTGCTCAGATATGAAATTTCCTTCTGAAATAAAAAAATATTTTTATTTGAAAGAGTCTAAAACCTCTTGGGTGTTACGAAATGGTTTTACATTATTTGTTTTGTTAATGGGAATTAACTAAATACTTACTGCAAATTTTTATGAGGTACCTGTACAAATTCATTGGTTGCTCGGTACAGCACTCGCTATACTAAATTCTTTTTATTCCTTCACTTTTTTATCCGCTTTCTAAAGATATATATTTTTTAATTTTACGGTTATTTACCCAGCTACAAGCCTGGAGTCCAATTAAAAGATAAACTACCAAACGCTCTACCGAATAGTTCTATATGGCTTTTGGGGCTGGTTTCTCAATCAAGGCTGACGCCTAGATTAGAGTTAAACGATGGGTCAGGTATACGATTTTCATGTCTTGGACCCTAACCTGAAGGTGTCCCCAATTGAGAAACTGGCCCTTTGTGTGACAAAAATACTAATAAGCAACGACTTGCGAAACGCGGTTTGTAAAATTCCATGCTTGGTTCCAATCTCACAAAACCTGTTTTCAGTTGCGTGAAGAGCTCCGATAACGTTCCGAAGATCTCTTTTAGCCTTGTCTACGTCAGGGATAGGTACAATGATGTTATGTCCCCGTTTTTCTGATGCATGTGACTTGTCAGAGGTTGCTTTCATCTTGTTGGCTTGCTTTTCCAGGTTTTGTGCAGCCTTTGTTCGTGCTTCTAGAATATTTCCTGAAATTTTCATTAATTTTATGTCCATTCCTATCTTCATCTTCGTCCCTATCTTCGTATCCATCCCCATCTTCATTTTCGTGTGCATCTATACTTTTTCCGTCAAAAAGTTCTTGAAGATCCCCCTCGTCATTCAACAGCTTCGAAGGCAATGAGTAGCAAGCCCTAAGTTTAGCAACAAACGTTGCTTTGTAAGGCGATTGCTTAACTCCACAATGAATCATAGTCCTTCCGACCATTTAGTTTGGTTATCGTTCATCCAACTACTAAGCATGATTTCAATGTCTTGGTTTACCTTCTCTACTAATCCCTTCAACTGTTCCGTGGTTTTTCATATACGATTTTGAGCCCGCCACAGACATGTTGCCTCTAACATCACACGGTTTACAAATTCTCGGCCGTTGTCAGATTATAAAATGCAAACCAATGCTTTCTTTTTTTTATCTTTTTTGCTGACACATCATGCACATGGATAAGAAAGGATTTATCATTTCCTTTGTGACGTTCAGGCAAAATTCTGTTACGGCCACCATGATGCGCTGCGTACATAATATAATATAACTTATCGGCGGTGAGATAGTATCTTATAGTTTGTATTTTCATCAATTTGTGCGGTAAGTTTCTTTATTACGTCTCCGATTTCTACTACATCAAATAGTTTTAGTCTTCTACGTTGTAAGGCTGATTTTTATCCACCTCTTTAGCCCCGTCCACCTCCTACATAGGTGCTAGGGACTTTTCTTTTGTTAAAACATTACAATGAGTTAATTTTTCATTCTCAGACCTTAAAATCTATGATAATAATCCCTCCATTCCTTCTACTTACATCCACAATGCAAAGCACAAAAATACACACCAAACTTTAAAAAATATCTCTACAATAAAGCAACATTACACAAATACAGTTGACGAACGTCCTGTACCGTCAAAGTAACTAAATTAACATAACGCATGATCAGCGCTTTTTAACATTTGCTGTTGGTTAGATAGCCGGAGAACCACTACTAGGACCATTTTAACACATTTCTGTACCAGGTTTTCTTGTATTTCTTTAACACAGTTTTTTTCGACAGTGATATTATCGTGTGAAAACTTGACACCTAGTATTTTAATACATTCATTGAACATCCAATTGGACTGTCAATACTATTTTTCCACGTCCCGGTCCAGAAGCTTACAGACATTCCGGAGCATACGGTGCCATCTATGTATATATATATATATATATATATATATATATATATATATATATATATATATATATATATATATATAGCAGTTTAATTTGAAACCACTTTACTTGTTATGTAGATTTTGAAGAAATAATTCGATAGTAAGCACGTAGAGAAGACCTGATATTGGGCATCCTTGTCTGACGCCACCCCTTTAATGGGATATTTGGTGTTAGCTTATTTCTCGCGTCACTGCTACTGCCTCATTGTATAGTAACTTAATACTTCTAATAAAGTTATCCCCAAATCAAAATTTTTCTAAAGGTTTGATTGGGTATTTTGCCAAATTCTCGCTCTTGATCTCAGGTTAGCACAGCTAGATTTCTGTTGTCACTATTAGCGTAATCTATTTTATTTCTAAAAAAGTGGAGGTTATAACAGATTGATCGTTTTTGATTGCAGTATGTTTTATCCGTATTTAATAGAGTACTAATAGCTTGCTCTAAACGAATACCTATGCATAAATTTTAAAATCTACCGTTAGTAGTGATATAGGTCGCAAATTTCTAAATTCTTTGCAGTTTCCTTTTTACCTTCCAACCTATATGTACATATGCAGGTATAAAAGGTTATGCAACCAATCTTTTTTTCACTATCGCTAAATCGACTTATTAGCTCATTTGACAACTTTTAGACAAGTTTCGCGAAGATCGGCCATCATGTGTGTGCGAGTGTGTGAGTGCATGCATGCGTGTGTGTGAGTGTGTATGTATCTCTCTGTGTGTCTGTCTTGTGTGTGTGTGCGTGTGTGCGTGTGTGTGTGCGTGTGTGTGTGTGTAGGTGTGTGTGTGAGTGAGTGTGTATGTCTGCGTCTGTGCGCGTGAGTATGTGCATGTGTACGCGTGAGTGTGTCTGTGTGTTTGTATGTTGTTTGTGCGTGTGTGTATTTGTGCCTGTGTGTGTGTATGTGTGTGTGCGTGTGTGTGCCTGTGTGTGTGTGTGTGTTGTGTGTGTGAGTGTGTGTGCGAGTGTGTGTGTGTGTGTGTGCGTGTGTGTGCCTGTGTGTGTGTGTCTGTTTGTGAGTGTGAGTGTGTGTGTATGTGTGTGTGTATGTGTGTGTGTGTGTGTGAGTGTGTCTGTATGTATCTGTCTGTGTGTGTGTGTGTGTGTGTGTGTGTGTGTGTGTGTGTGTGTGTGTGGTGTGTGCGCCTGTGTGTGTCTGTGTGTGTGTGCTTGTGTCAGTACATGTGTCTGTATCTGTGTCTGTCTGACTCTGAGTCTGTGTCTGTGTCTGTGTCTGTGTCTGTGTCTGTGTCTGTGTCTGTGTATGAGTCTGTGTCTGTGTCTGTATCTGTGTCTGTGTCTGTGTCTGTGTCTGTGTCTGTGTCTGTGTCTGTGTCTGTGTCTGTGTCTGTGTCTGTGTCTGTGTATGTGTCAGTGTCTGTGCCTGTGCCCGTGTCCGTGTACGTGTCCGTGTCCGTGTCCGTGTCCGTGTCCGTGTCCGTGTCCGTGTCCGTGTCCGTGACCGCGTCCGCGTCCGCGTCCGCGTCCGCGTCCGTGTCCTTGTCCGTGTCGTGTCCGTGTCCGTGTCCGTGTCCGTGTATGTGTCTGTGTCTGTGGCTGTGTCTGTGTCTGTATCTGTGTCTGTGCCTGAGTCTGTGTCTGTGTCTGTGTCTGTGTCTGCGTCTGCGTCTACGTCTGTGTCTGCGTCTGCGTCTGCGTCTGCGTCTGCGTCTGCGTCTGCGTCTGCGTCTGCGTCTGCGTCTGCGTCTGCGTCTGCGTCTGCGTCTGCGTCTGCGTCTGCGTCTGCGTCTGCGTCTGCGTCTGCGTCTGCGTGTGCGTGTGCGTGTGCGTGAGCGTGTGCGTCTGCGTCTGCGTCTGCGTCTGCGTCTGCGTCTGCGTCTGCGTCTGCGTCTGCGTCTGCGTCTGCGTCTGCGTCTGCGTCTGCGTCTGCGTCTGCGTCTGCGTCTGCGTCTGCGTCTGCGTCTGCGTCTGCGTCTGCGTCTGCGTCTGCGTCTGCGTCTGCGTCTGCGTCTGCGTCTGCGTCTGCGTCTGCGTCTGCGTCTGCGTCTGCGTCTGCGCCTGCGCCTGCGTCTGCGTCTGCGTCTGCGTCTGCGTCCGCGTCCGCGCCCGTGTCCGTGTCCGTGTCCGTGTCCGTGTATGTGTCCGTGTCTGTGTCTGTGCCTGAGTCTGTGCCTGAGTCTGTGTCTGTGTCTGTGTCTGTGTCTGTGTCTGTGTCTGTGTCTGTGTCTGAGTCTGCGTCTGCGTCTGCGTCTGCGTCTGCGTCTGCGTCTGCGTCTGCGTCTGCGTCTGCGTCTGCGTCTGCGTCTGCGTCTGCGTCTGCGTCTGCGTCTGCGTCTGCGTCTGCGTCTGCGTCTGCGTCGGCGTCCGCGTCCGCGTCCGTGCCCTTTTCCGTGTCCGTGTCCGTGTCCGTGTATGTGTCTGTGTCTGTGTCTGTGTCTGTGTCTGTGTCTGTGTCTGTGTCTGTGTCTGTGTCTGTGTCTGTGTGTGTGAGTGTGTGTGTGTCTGTGTGTGTCTGTGTCTGTGTCTGTGTCTGCGTCTGTGTCTGTGTCTGTGTCTGTGTCTGCGTCTGCGTCTGCGTCTGCGTCTGCGTCTGCGTCTGCGTCTGCGTCTGCGTCTGCGTCTGCGTCTGCGTCTGCGTCTGCGTCTGCGTCTGCGTCTGCGTCTGCGTCTGCGTCTGCGTCTGCGTCTGCGTCTGCGTGTGCGTGTGCGTCTGCGTCTGCGTCTGCGTCTGCGTCTGCGTCTGCGTCTGCGTCTGCGTCTGCGTCTGCGTCTGCGTCTGCGTCTGCGTCTGCGGCGGCGTCTGCGTCTGCGTCGTCTGCGTCTGCGTCTGCGTCTGCGTCTGCGTCTGCGTCTGCGTCTGCGTCTGCGTCTGCGTCTGCGTCTGCGTCTGCGTCTGCGTCTGCGTCTGCGTCTGCGTCTGCGTCTGCGTCTGCGTCTGCGTCTGCGTCTGCGTCTGCGTCTGCGTCTGCGTCTGCGTCTGCGTCTGCGTCTGCGTCTGCGTCTGCGTCTGCGTCTGCGTCTGCGTCTGTGTCTGTGACAGTGTCTGTGTCTGTAGCTGTGTCCGTGCCCGTGTCCGTGTCCGTGTCCGTATCCGTGTCTGTGTGTGTGTGTGTGTCTGTGTTTGCGTCTGTTTCTGTGCCTGTGTCTGTCTGTGTCTGCGTGTGCGTGTGCGTCTGCGTCTGCGTCTGCGTCTGCGTCTGCGTCTGCGTCTGCGTCTGCGGCGGCGTCTGCGTCTGCGTCAGCGTTCGTTGCGTCTGCGTCTGCGTCTGCGTCTGCGTCTGCGTCTGCGTCTGCGTCTGTCTGTCTGCGTCTGCGTCTGCGTCTGCGTCTGCGTCTGCGTCTGCGTCTGCGTCTGCGTCTGCGTCTGCGTCTGCGTCTGCGTCTGCGTCTGTGTCTGTGACAGTGTCTGTGTCTGTAGCTGTGTCCGTGCCCGTGTCCGTGTCCGTGTCCGTATCCGTGTCTGTGTGTGTGTGTGTCTGTGTTTGCGTCTGTTTCTGTGCCTGTGTCTGTCTGTGTCTGTGTCTGTGTCTGTGTCTGTGTCTGTGTCTGTGTCTGTGTCTGTGTCTGTGTCTGTGTCTGTGTCTGTGTCTGTGTCTGTGTCTGTGTCTGTGTCTGTGTCTGTGTCTGTGTCTGTGTCTGTGTCTGTGTCTGTGTCTGTGTCTGTGTCTGTGTCTGTGTCTGTGTCTGTGTCTGTGTCTGTGTCTGTGTCTGTGTCTGTGTGTGTGTGTCTGTGTCTGCGTCTGCGTCTGCGTCTGCGTCTGCGTCTGCGTCTGCGTCTGCGTCTGCGTCTGCGTCTGCGTCTGCGTCTGCGTCTGCGTCTGCTTCTGCGTCTGCGTCTGCGTCTGCGTCTGCGTCTGTCCGTGTTCGTGTCCGTGTCGTGTCGTGTCCGTGTCTGTGTCTGTGTCTGTGTCCGTGTCCGTTTCCGTGTCTGTGTCTGTGTCTGTGTCCGTGTCGTGTCTGTGTCTGTGTCTGTGTCTGTGTCTTGTCGTGCCTGTGTACGTGTCGTGTCTGTGTCGTGTCTGTGTCGTGTAGTGTCGTGTTCGTGTCCGTGTCGTGTCTGTGTCTGTGTCTGTGTCTGTCGTTGTGTGTTTGTGTGTTTGTGTGTTTGTGTGTTTGTGAGTTTGTGT
>JARFJB010001999.1:920000-925000 GCA_036346205.1 Vesta saturnalis
AAAATTATTTCAATTCTTTTTTAAAATGGTTGGAAGGTCATGTGTTGTTTCGAACCAGATATTTGTTACATACACCCTTAAAATTTGCGGCACGGTGTAAGGGCACCGGGCCATCGACAGGCATGTGGGTTACCTATTAATACCCTTTTTTTAAATTACCGTTAACAATACATTGTGTGATTAAGCTCATTTTTATTTTTTGCTTATTAATGCCAAATACTGAAAATAATTGAAACTTTTTCGTTGATGATAGATCTTTTTAGTGTGTTTCAGTTTACGATAACAAATTCAACCAGCGAAGTCAAAGGTGTCTGCAATAATAAGAAAATGAGGCAGAACATTTCTTGACAGCACGGGCTTAAGAGATAACGTCAAATTATACCGCTTTGGGACATCCTCCTTCTCAGTGATACGTTATCACAATGTCCCTTGTTTTAATTCACAAGGATACTCAGTCATGTAAATTACCTGATCAACATGCATTTATTCGTAGAACTTATTGAAAACAAGAAATAATGAACAAAAAAGACATTTGTTAATTTATCTCATAACCCTGAAGAATACTTTTTAATTCGTATCCTTTTAATTAGTACCAGTTTAATTATTATAATATTTATAATAAACCAAGTATACGGTATGGCCTTGATTTTTAAAATGTATCAATTCTTTATATTCCTTTAAGCTTGGATAAACATGTTTAACGGAAGTTAATTTTGAAAGGGTATGTTTGTTTAATTGATTACACCTAGATCAAACCTTTCCAACAAAAAGTACAGTAAGATCAATGGCTTAACTAGATTTGCGGGTTGCAACATCCCACGAGGAATCTAAATACACGAATACACGCATTCGATTGAAGCAATTTGTTACAAATTTTTTTACCATGAAGTAATTTCCAAATGTTTTTGTACTGCTACGTTATTTATTGGGGATTCTTACGCGAAGCCCCCAACTACGTAGGCCTTGGTGCTTGCATGTGGTACTTCTGTATCGTTGACCAAAAACTAAATTGAACAAGAATACAAGGTTCTCCATAGAATAATCCAGAATTATTTCACTTCTATCTCGTATATTCGTTATTTTAATACGTTGTATCCCAACAGCATTCTAGTTAGTTAGTTCAGATTCCGTGTCTTATATTCCACATTTTATTTCAAATTATATAACTCGAATTGTAGATTACATAATGCACACTAAATTTACACTTATATGTGAAGTACAAAATGACAAGAGTATACAAGATGCTTCATTGACAAATGCGGCTACTATAGGAATAGACAAGAAAAACTAATAATAACCTGTACTTAATAGGTTTCATGTTTACTGGGGAGTAAATCTATTTTGCTCAATTATTTAATTCTGTACAGATTACGACCTACACTACATAAATTCTATATCCAGGTCTGGACTTAAGGAACAAATGTGTTACACTTTAAAGCAACACCCAGCTCATCAGAATTTTGAATACTTGTTTGCATATTTCAGAAGAGCAAGTTGGTCATACTAGTGAGTTTAGAAATTATTAAGGTATACTAAA
This sequence comes from Vesta saturnalis, assembly GCA_036346205.1. Taxonomy (NCBI): domain Eukaryota; kingdom Metazoa; phylum Arthropoda; class Insecta; order Coleoptera; family Lampyridae; genus Vesta; species Vesta saturnalis. The sequence continues at coordinate 921,538 of JARFJB010001999.1, forward strand.
TTGTGTTGCTAAACAAATACAACCTTGCCAAATTATTTATAACTGCTCTGTAAATTAAGATGCACGGGTAACAAAGCCTACACCAAAATCCTTATTGTTAGTACTATAAATAAAATAATCAAAGTTAGAATTCAGGAACATGAAAATAACATATGCAAAGGCGAAACAAGAAGACCTAGAGACGCCGAACATGTCTGGAAGGAAAACCACCGAATCCAATGGAATAACATGCATATAGTGGCAATGGATGTTGTTTCATTATTCAAAGGTGTTACACATGCCGTTCCGCAAGGTTCTATCTTGGGACCATTATTGCTCTTTGTATACAGCTGCTAACGTAACTAGCCTTCCATAAACTCAAATGCATGTATACGCCGACGGCACGTAAATCTACTATTCGTTTTCCCTGTCTGATGCTGGAAATGTTTGTAAATATATACATTAAAATCTAAATTATTTGCAGTGCACTGTTTAGTCACATTTTCTTAAATTCTAAAAAATCCACTGTAATATTATTTTGTGGGGCAAATCATATAGAAGTGTTAATTCAAAAACCACTCTTAGTAATGGTTGACTATAAATTACGCTTCAAACCAACATCATACGGTAATCTCAAAATGATATATTCTTTTCGATCTAGAAGTGGCAGTAGAAACATATGTAACAAATAAGGGGGTGAATACCGATCGCTTAGTGGTTGGGTTGGGGTCTAACGGGTTCTGCGTGTAGGGTGTATAGAACAACATAGGTCGCAATAGTGATAGTGATAAATCAATGTTTGTTTAATCTCAAGCTAAGGGTATAATTAGCACAGAAATACACGCTAGTACTCTACAGCAATGTTCAAAACAAACAAAAAACGTGCTTATCTTTCGTACCGTCATCCAGGTATATCAATCTCTAAATAAGAGGTTTAAGGGATTCCATCATTAGTACATAAAGGGCGTTCTCTTTATAAAGCAAGATTGGGAAAAGTTTCAGCAAACACAACATATAGAAAACGTTAAACTCGTACAGAAAAATACCATCAGTGCTTCTAACATCAGAAAGCAATAATAACTTGGAGCAGCAAGGAGTGTGCATTATCTCTTGTGGAACATGTGACAAGGTATACATAGGAAGAACAGCGTTATATTCGAGGAACACAAAAAGGCTGTGGAGAGGAAGACATCTATATCATTTCTAGCGTAACATGTCGACAGTACATCGACAAACCAGGAGAAATGTCGACCGTCATTAGAAGAGCAGTGCAACCATGTCTAAATCTAAAGTCAGATCGGACATTTGGAAATAGACCATTCAAGGTCAAGCGATTTTTAATTTATACATACTTTTGATTTTCTATAATCTTTGATGAGGTCGGCAATATACCAATAGGTCGGAAATAATTTAGATTATAAGTAGAAGGCGTTTTGAGTGTGGGAATCAATTACACATTATATTTCTATTGGACCGGAAATATTGAGTGATGTAAACAAGAACTAATTATGTAATAATTTTAAACAAATAAATTACGCAAACTTTGGATATCCATCAACATCGGTTGCTGCTGACCTTAAATTTTCTTCGTGACTTCGTCGTCGATATTGCCATTGTTGAATATTACGATAGTTATAACACATGTATCTTGATGTACCTATATCAACCCTACTTATCGAATTACCAGAAAGGAGCTATCTTAAAACCTATTTAAAGGCAATGGAGCTATTATTTATATAGATGTAAGAGATAATTATTAAACATTATTTACAACGTAAGAATGATAATACCACATTTCATAAACTTTATTTCCAATAATGTTAACATACAATTTATAATTTGGTCAACGGAAACTTTTTTAAATGTCGATCGTTAGCTTGCTGGCAAAATGTACAACCAGAGTTGTATTATCAAATACACACGTTCTGACGATACAAAAAAAAGTTTTTAGCAATAATTATGGACTGGATAATATTTTTTAAAAATATCTATAAATTTTTCTAGCGGACAAAATTTTCCACACTTGTGAATATTAATAGGTCGTAAATGAGCGTTGTTGTTATGTTGATAAAATACCTGAAACATAATTTAGTATGAAAACAAAAAAAAAACGTATATACTTTACCATTACGCCGTCAACATCTTTGATAGTATGAATTTCAAATATTACGCATGCGCCATAGGCAGGTCGTTCGTAATCGATCTTTGGATTGATCAATTGCAAAAGATTACTAACATTAAAATCATGTCCTGAGTACAAAAACATTCTTTTATAATTAAAATTTTTGGTATTATTGAGTTTCAAGGTGGTGTTCACTATAATTCTTCTAATTAAATGACCAACAACAATTTTTTGTAATTCTACCGTAGCCATGCTTATTTTGAATAAGTCCACAGGACTAGGTCGCAGTATTGTAAGTATCTCATCTGCCCATTCCGGTAATTTTAAACCTATCTCTTTCTGAAACACAAATTTACAATACACTTGGCGTTTAATAGTTGTTGGTTATAGTACTTGAGTGGAAAGTGTATCATAAACTATTACGTGCTCCAATATTGATCTAAATCCAAGTATACTGTAGTTAGCAAAATACTCATTAATTGGATTGTATTTCTCTAAAAATGTTTGACCGGGTTTTGAAAGTGTGTAAGATGCAATAAGTTTAAGATAAGTTTTGCATTGAGGTGATGGTATCATCATAATCTGGAAATACACTGATCTTTCTTTGCTTAAATTATATTAAGTATTTTACCGGATCATTCATGCGTAGTACTTCATAATCAATCGGACTCCAATTTAAATGTTTATTCCATTCTGATGGGGTTTCTTTAGGAGGATATAACCCAGCAAGTACAAGAGCTATAGTAGATTTACATCTGTCTACACTTGTCGAAACTGCCGACACCTCCTGGTTTAAAATTGATCTGTTTAAAAATTTGCTATATCTTCGTCTCAACCATATTCCTAAATTATAGGCCGTTTGTTTTCCTTTCTTAAAAAAATTAAATCAATCATTGTGTAACAGCAGAAACCACTTATTTACTGAATTACATTTGTCAACTGACCATAACCATAAGGTAAATATTTTTCTTTTGTGTAAGGATTGATAGGGAAAGTTACACGCACAGGCGTACGATCACCATGTCGGAAAATCTATAAATCTTTACCTTAATATATGCTAAAAAATAACGTAATAGATTACAGCATGCACTAATTTTAAAGATTCGCTTGGTGTTGCAGAGGATTCATGTAACGTTATGTAAAGACAAAACACAGTGAAAGTAAAGGCTAGCATATTTTACACAAATCTGGATACACGACAAGTTTATGTTAAGTTATAATAAAAATAAGCATAAATTAAATCACAGACAACCCATAATTTAAAATTACACTGAACAAACAGGTTAATGAGAATTAAATGTAAATTTATTATGAAAAACCCAACTAATTAGCATCTAACTGGTTCTGTTATAATAAACACGT
>JARFJB010001999.1:932500-967500 GCA_036346205.1 Vesta saturnalis
CGTTTTGAGCTGTCAAAACGTTCGTTTGCAGTTTAATCTAGAATTAAAAGTAGTGTAAAGGTAGTTTCGTAACATGATTTCCCTTCAAGAAAAAATTGAAATAGTTTTATTTTGTGGAGAAAATACACCACATCGAACTGTGCAAATATTTTTAACGAGCGACATCCTGGAAAACACTTGCAGCACTCCACTGTGAGCCGAATTGTAAATAAATTCAAATCAACAGGATCCGTGGAAAATGTTTACAACAAGAATAGAGTTGCACGGAAACATACCGAAGATGTTGAGTTAGATGTGTGCTTAAGCATAGTAGAAGAAGGCAAAACCAGTGTTAGATCAATTTCGAAGTCTAAATCTGAGATCGGTAGGGAAAGTGTACGTAAAATTTTACATAAAAATAAATTTAAACCATACAAGCCTACATTTATAAATACTCTACATGACAGAGATATTGATATCCGGTTGTTCTTTTCATTTGGTACCAAGGAAAAATAGAAGAGGAGGAGATACGTTCACTTCTAATGGAGTAGTCAGTTCCCAGAATAGTCGATAGTGGTCTCAAGAAAGTCCTAACTTCATAATTGAGTGTCGTGATCAATATTCATTTAAAACTAACGTTTGGTGTGGCATTCTAATTGATCAAACAGTAGGGCCATATTTTTTTAGACATAATTTAACTTCGCAACGATATTTAGATTTTTTAAATAACGAAATTAGAGAAGCTTTGGATAATATGCCTTTAAATTTAAGATGTGCTCTATGGTACCAATTAGACGGGGCACCCATACACAATACCTTGCAAGTACGAAACACCCTTGATGAAATATTTTATGGCAGGGTCATTGGGCGGGATCGGTAAAATTGTTGGCCACCTCGATCGTCCGACCTCACCCCATTAGATTTTTATCTATAGGGTTATTTGAAACAAGAAAGTTTATAAATTCAGACCATTTATAGATGTCGATCACCTAGAAACTATGATTAGACAGTGCGTTCAAGAGATACCTCCCGGGTTTGTCAAAAAATTCAGTCCCAGATGTTTCTAGGAGAACAATACGTTGTATAGAGCGAAACGGCGGACACACCGAAATATAGAAAAATATTGTGACCTACAAAAACTATTTAGTTACTAGGATAAAACGGCAATTTGTTATTTTGATGCTTTATATTAGAAAACTAAACATTACACAGTTGAAATTTCAAATTCATTACTAATAAAACGACCAAAAAAATTAAGATTTGTATTAATGTTCAAAATTGTTATTGTGTTTACTCGCAAAATGCGTGAGCCAGAAATATATTTCAGTTAAAAACAAAAGTTAAACGAACTTTGCACCAAACATGACTTCTGATGATGGATGAAATTATATCATTTTTGTAAAAATAACAACAAACATTTTGTTTTCGACTCAAATAGATTAGATATCCTGAGTTTTCATTAGATAAGGGATTTTACGTAGGTTACATAAAATCAAGACGAAAAACGTAAACGTAAAAAGTCAAAAAACTGCCAAAATCAAAAATCATAGTATGCTATTGAAATTTGACACAAAGGTTTAAAATGACAAAGTGAACAACTTCTTCTAATATATTTTTTCGAAATTCGGCCAATTTATGCGTTTTTTCCACTTTTTTCTTAAACATGTAATTTTTGACAGGTGACGTCGGTTGTAAAACTAACTTACTATAGTTCATTTTTGGTTTTATTTGAAGCAAAAATGGATGCGATAATCAGATCTATGCTAAAGTCAAAGTTAAACAAAATCCCCATATGGTGCGGACTTAAATGGTCACACTGTATGTGGATTCATATTTGAATGATGATTTTTCCGACATAAATCTTGTAGGTTGTAGCAGCAAAATTTCTAGTCCAAATTCCAGCGGAATTATTATTTTCATTCATCTTTGACTTTGATATGTAAATCTGAAATTATGCCCATTCCCAAATGGGTACTTCGTCCTGGTTAGCTTGTTTAGAAAAATACATTACCTGAATAATTTACTAAGCCAGTAATGTAGCGTACTACCCAAAAAAATAACGGATTAAAGTAAGTAGCAATTCTCTTACTCCTCTTTGGTATTAGAAATTTCTAAAATACACATTTACAATTCATTAATTAAATTTAATGTTGCACAAATAATGGAGTCAACCAGTTGGAATCTGTTCATTTTGATATATCTGAAAACAAATTCCGAAGAGTCCGTAGCTCAAAATAGTGTGCGATTTTTTTTTATTTAACAATAATTGTTAAAAATAGAGGTGTTTAATTAATAACTTATTTAATAAGCGTTTTTATAGAGTTCAAGCACGACCATTCGAAAGAGAAGGCAATTTTGCAAAAAAAAAAATACATTTACATATTTGTTATAAAATGATTAGGTAATGAATGAGAATTTTTTTAAGATCAAACGTTTTCATCCTTCCTTGTCTTCAAGAGTCAGCCGAAATTGAGCGCGGTGTGTGGAGCGCGAGACAGTTACATAGTAATAAGAATAACTTTTGATACACAACTAATTCATATGCAACAAAGTCTATTGAAAAGTGACATCGTAAAGCACTTGGAAAAATCTTTTAGCATTAATTTCCAGGAAGGGATACGCCTGTCATATTATCGTAAATTTGGCTCGATCCAAATGTCGTGCATTTTCACAGTAATTGACGTTAGTCAATTTGCAATATTTTTGAGTAATATTACAGAATGTTTCTGCTACATGTATGTACTACTGAAAGAGCAATGTAAGACTACGATATCAAAGCTCATTTTTTTAAATTCATTTAGAACCTAGAGATTTTTCATAAATTCTTGCTATCGTATATTCAAGATTTATTTCAAACTCTCATAATATACGTATAATATTAGATATTGAAACCCAATAAGTAACTTTGTTGAAGCTTAAAACGCATGTTTCTTGATAGAATAACTTATTTTCAGGTATTTCTCGTTTATTTTTGCCGAAACTCAATTTTTCTTATTTTTAGATCCAAAAATCAAGCTGAAAGACGTTTCTTACAGAGATCAGACCAATCTTAAGTGGAAGTACACGTTTTAAGCTTCCGATTTCCTAGTAAAAGATTTTTTCTACATAATCTCCGCTTGTGGTTATCAGCTTTTGGGAAAAAAAGCTTTTTATCTGCTCTCAGCGTTCATACAATAATACGAATTCTCTAATAAATATAATAATTTCCGTTTTCTTTCTCGTAAATACTTCATACATGTTTGTATACTACTATAGTCCCCTTTTTCGATCCACTAAGTACATGCGTTTGTATGTGTGTTTTGTGTGTGTGCGTGTTATATGGCAGGTAGTCGGCAGATGTTATTCTGTTGCTTTGGAGCACAGCTTGAACTCAACTTCATTTTCACTAGACGCCATTTTGTTTTTCACTTTTTTTAACTTCATATTCGTAATCAACATCTCAAAAAGCATAAAAATATACATTTTCGTTGAAAAATGATGATTTATAATTAATTGTAGACGACTTGTGAAAAATTTCGGTGTAAAATCAGTTTCTTGAGTAAAAAAAAGCGCACTTTTTCAACCTGCGGAAATATACGAGTATATTTCAAGTATTTGAAAAGATTTTATTCAAATTCATGACTTCTCTAATTAGTTCTTAATAAACTCCCTTTTTTGTCTACATTGACTCCACTAAAATGAGCGTTGAATGATGTTACAAATGCGAACGTCACGTAAATAGCATGAATGTCGATATACGTAGGTGAGCAGTGAAAAATGAGATGAATAAACGTAATTCAGAAATAAGAAACAAGTAATTATGATTACGAATCTTCTTTTCCACTACATCTCCTGAGTCGTTCGAATAGGCTAATCGTATCGATAATCCAGAAGTTTCCAATAAATAATAATCCAATAATCTCTAGCATCTGTATTTGTGTGTGTACCGCCTCCGAAGTATAGAATTAAAATTTTTGATCGATAGTGCTACTTATTATTGCAATTCACCAAGACCACCATGTAGTGAACTATGCCAAGGTTGTTAACAATCTATACTTTAATAAATCGCAAAAAAAAACCTAAAATTGTAATTGCCTAATGCTTAGTTATTTACAAAAAAACTTACCTTCTAATAGCAGGCTTTCCCTTATGATAAATTTGTATAAAACGAATGTGCATCATCCAAATCCAATTTTAATTGATACTGAGAAATATTCTCAATTATAAAAGGTATCTTGTTGTAAATCCCAATTCTATTTTTATAATTGGCTTAATCACTTTAAACAATAATTAATCCTGTGATTTCAACGAACACCTTATACACAGTTCGTACTATTTTTAAAAAGGAACGCTTTCGATGTGAAATATAACGTATACGACATAGATAAAGACAAGTTTGAGGTCAGGGTTTTAATATTACTATGCAATGTATACAGGTATGGAAAAACATTATTGCGGATCTGACTTGTAATAAGCTAGAAAGAAAACCAATAAGCATAGTATGAGTGTGAGAGAGACCTAACTTTACTTTACCGACGTTGCCACTTGTACATATTTGCATGTAGGCACAAATTGTGAACTACTTAAGTCTCCTTCAATCTAGATTCAACATTTCTAACGAAACCAAAGCAATTAAGATGATGTTGAAAAGTCGCGTGTTCTTTGAAACTATTAAGTAAATACTTTACACTTAAACATTAACTGATAATATCTCAAACATCGACGTTTATTGTAATTGCGAATTTATGACATGGTTCTATTGCTACTCGTAAGAAGAACCAAGAAAAAGCTTACGAGAGCTACAAACAACAACATTTACATTTACATTGATAGTATAGCTTAAGTTTAAGGTTTAACTTTAGCATTTCAATCCTTATTGAAAAACCAACTATTTTTAAAAATGAACAGAACTTTAAAAATCTACTTTATGAGATGTTCGATAAGACCACCTTGCGCAAACCAGTATCCCAGTATGTGCTAAATTCGGGTGTTTTCTAACATTTCTTGGGTAATGCTGTTTAAAGAGTCTGTAATTTTGACACGAAGTTTGTCAAAATTGTTAGCACGTTCATGCCTGTGCACATAAATTTGCTGGGATACCTATCCCTAACAAAGTCGTTTGGCGCGATGTCACGTGAGCAAGGAGGATATATAATAGTACCTTTACCGCTAATAATACGGTTAGAGAACTCTTATTGTAGTATGAGCAGGACAGGCGTCTTCTTGATACCAAATGTCATCAAAATTTATATTGAGGCGTTGAACAGCTGGAACTATCTGGTTTCTCAACAGTTCTAAATATTTGTCCGCATTCAAGTTTCCGTTCCTAAAAATTGGACCAATTATGTAATTTCCTAAAATTCCTATCCACACATTAACTTTTTGGGGTATTGTGTCCGGTAAGGAATACTAATGTGTTTGTTTTCCCGAGAATAACCAACAGCGACAGACGGATTGTGATGCCCATGTAAGTTAAAAGAACACTCGTCGGTAAACAAAACATTTTCAATAAATCTTTCGTTTTCATTAACCCGATTCATCGTATCTTCACAAAATTCCATACGCTTTTGATGATCTTCTGGAAAAATTTCTTGAGTAGTTTGCTTTACTTATAGCAACGGTATTTATTCCTTTCAAAGGTATTGCGAACTGTTCTTGGTTCAATATTCATTTCTTCGGCAATTTTTGTACTATTGCACGGGAAATTAGTTTCTGCTAAACTACACACTGCTATTTCTTGAAGTTCGCGCTCTTCGTTTAAGTTACGACCAGGATGCTCACCATCATTACCATCAATGCTACTGCATTTTCTACAATTATTTAAACATCCACATCTTTCAAATTTACAAACAGTACGCATAATCGTACTTTCTGATGGAATTGGCCTGTATTCAAAGGAAAGGCAAACCTGCCCATTATTTCTTGTGCAGTGCTTCCTGAATAATACCACTTAATAATCTGTTTTTTTTTTCAGTGGAATACGTGAGTATTAGGTCGGACTTGCAAAAACACTGATTTCGATTCTCGTTGACATTAGCAATTAAAAAGACGCATATATTGTACCAACCCTTTTTTTGTGTTGTATTAAATAATACATTAATTTAAGATCGTTCATTTATTTGGCGTAATATTAGAAAGGTTTTTAATTATTAAAATGTAGAATTGAGAAAGGCAATTTAATTTGCATTTCCTAGAACATATCTTTTTAGGTGTAATATTTCATAAAGAGTTATAGTTCCCTTTCTTAAAAAAAAATTGAATTCTGATCATTGTATCCGCGCAATGCGTGACAACTTTGGGGGAAACAATTACAGGAGCTATTCTGAAAGCCTTTATTTAATTCACTTCCTGCATAATGTTGTAGCGGGATGCATTGTTTTGGGTTATCCCTAAATTTTTTGTAATAGTGCATCAGTTTTGGTGGTAACTTACCTTTTTAATTCATTATATTTAAAATTAAAACATTTGCTTTTTTTAGATGGCACTTTTTGCACACTTTTATAATGCACACTTTTATAATGCATACTTTTATAATGCATTTTTATATGGTATTTTTATGATGTTTACTTAAGTCACTTCAGTTTACTTCGATTTTTTCATTTTTTTTCTTTTATAATGGTACTTTAATTACATTTTAAGTACGCAAGTAACTTCAATTAGTGCATACGTCCCATTGTATGTTGGCAATTTTTGCATACAAAATTTCAAAATCATGAAATATTTTAAGAAGGAATTATAATAATACTTCGAGTTATTGAGTGTGGCGGTTAAATGGTTACAATAATTTACGCAGGTTGATACAATAATGACATCACTGACTTGACCGTTTCCAATTTAGGTTTTGTTGTTCCTATAACTAGAGACAACATGGCGCTCGAGATTTCATTTAATTATATTTTTATAATTTTTTATATGGCATTTTTTATTCATTAGTGAAGAGAAAATAATGAAGCAGATTGGAATCAAGCAGCATTTTAGGTATATGAGCAAATCAGTTTATTAGAACCCATCCTACCTTAATCTACCGATAAGAGTCAAAGGCACAAATTAGTGATGGAAGGTAAGTATCTCAATTAGTTATATGATTTGTGTTTAGGGAGAATTTTGCCTAATTTCATTATTACTTTATTAGAATATTCAAATTACATCATAACAATTGAGTAGTTACATCACCACGTTTTGTTATTGCAACTTGGCGTTATTTATTGTTCTTACATATTGACGCCTTTTAATGTTATAAGTTGGCGTCGTTTAATTTTCTTGCTACAATATGGCGTCAGCGCTTTTAGCTTGTTGTATATTACATCTCACTTAGTACGTGAACTGATTGTACTGTCTTTGTTTTACTGATTATAAACTTATTATAAGTCAGACCCGCGATAATATTTTTTCATATCTGTATACAGCTATGGAATTAAAAATCAGTGTTTTTGCAAGTCCCGAATTGTATATATTTATCCAAATTATTTAGTTAATTAGTTATAGTAAAGTTAATAGAGCACATAAGTGCTTTATTATATTTTCAAAATGTATACTTACAAATATGTACTCTAGCAAAGTACAGGTCATAGGTCCAAATCCTACTCGAGGTAAACTTTTTATTTATGTATTTAATAACATTAAAGATAATTTTTAATTATATACTTAAACAAGTTCATTAACTCAATTAAATATAATTTTCTCGTAGTTTTGATATTAAGTACATAACTGAAAAAAAAAAAATATAATGAAATTAAAATTTGTCCTGTTAAAATAAATTGATCTTTAACTGGTTTAGCTCCAATTCATGTTAATATTAAAATGATTACTATAAACGATCAAATTAAGATTTTATTTATTGGATAAAATAAATTTCTTTGTATTGTTTCTTAATAGTGGTATAATAGATAAAATTATAATTGATATGAGAAGTTCAATTACTCCCCCGAACTGAATTTTATCATAGATTGGGTTACTGGCACGCAAGGTGGAGGTCTTTTCGAAAATCTTATAAAGTAGAGTTTTAAAAAAAGTGTATTCTGTTCATTTCTAAAAATAGTTGATTTTTCAATAAGAATTATAATGCTAAGGTTAAACCTTAAACTTAAGTTATACTATCAATGTGAATGTTAATGTTGTTTGTTACTTTCGTAAGTTTCTTCTTGGTTCTTCTTACGAGTAGCAATAGAACTTTGTCATAAATTCGCAATTACAATAAACTTCGATGTTTGAGGTATTATCATTTAATGTTTAAGTGTAAAGTATTTACTTAATAGTTTTAAAGAACACGCGACTTTTCAACATCATCTTAATTGCTTTGGTTTCGTTAGAAATGTTGAAGCTAGATTGAAGGACACTTAAGTAGTTCATACTTTGCGCCTACATGCAAATATGTACAAGTGGCAACATCGGTAAAGTTATGACTCTCTCACACCCATATAATGCTTATTGGGTTTTTTCTAGCTTATTATAAATTAGACCTGCAATACTGTTTTTCCATACCTGTATATACGTAAAATTTAAGCAATATTTAAACTTAATTAAAATCGTAACAGGGCAATCAAATGTTGCTGAAGAAAATGTTGCTTGACAGTAGCAATTATCAAATTATTCCTAATGTGATTAAAAATATTAGCAAATTTTCACTTACAATTTTGTTGATAGATGAACTTCCATTCAAAATTGCTACATTTTCGATATAAAAACCTGAAATATATGTTTGTTGCATGAAAATGTAAACTTTCACGATTATGTTAATTTACCACCGGACTACAATAATTTAACGTCTATAGTTAAAAGTAAAAATCATATTAAACGTTCACATTGTGTATTTAGTGTACCATAACAATTACAATTACTAACCAAAGCTGTTTCTTTGTTACCCTTGATTAGATCTTTAATTGGTAATTCTATTTGTGAATGCTTTTATCAATTTAAAATTAAAGTTTGTCCTTAAGTATTGTTAAATTTGTTCTTTAATTACGACATTTTTCATTGTTAACCTTCGTCAGTTAGAGAGATCGCAACGCTCTCTAACCTTCACCTTCAAGGAAGTTTAATATTTAATTTCTTAAAGATTCGCAGTTGGTTTTATACTACTATCAAACTGTTATATTAATTGCAGGTATATGTTTGCGTTTTGATATTTCATAAATTTATTTTGACATCCTAATTCTTAAACAAGTTGCCATTCACTGAGGGCGATAACTGTAGTTTAACGAAACGTTTAAATTTACATAAAGCATAAATAGGAAATACACGATTTAATAACCAAACGGTTATTATCATAATATATTTGTTCTCTTGATGAAACAATTTTCGATACAGTTCTGATTTAACGTTTCATCAATTAATCAAAAAATGTTCGAATACCATAATGTAACTTACAAAAAAACACATTGCATCGAGACTTCAAGCGAACGGACGTTAGCTTACAAGCTTGTACAAACTATTTTGAAAAGTAAGCAAAGATTACTTGAAATCTATATAGCGTTGTTTAGTTGCAGACATAGTTATATGTTACTAGGTGATGTTGTTGTTCTTTTGAATAGTTGTCAAATAGAGAAAATAAAGCTTTTAAAAGTATATTCATAAACAACACCTTATAGATAGCTGTCTTACTGCTCAAAATTCTAAAGATTTAAAAAGCTCCCTCACACAACCTGGGCGAAAACTTGTCGGTATGGTAGAAGCAAAATTTACCAGCGAAGTTTGAGTTTTAGGAATTTTGTTATAAAAAATAAACACAAACCACAGATTAATGTAATGTATGTGTTTTGTAACGTAGTAGCTTCAAATTTTCACAATAAGAAATTAAAACTTTATACTAAAAAAATTTATTAGTAATTACTTACTGAATTGTTGGAAATTTTTGTTATGTGTTATTTTTGTGCTTTAGACTCTTCTGTACGTCATAAAAAAGGAAATCTATACATATATTGGACCTATCGAAAAACACACAACAATCACAAATACTTCACCAGATTTTGCTCAATCCAATAATACTTTATAAAATAGTTCTTATGTTTATTTTCGAATACAACATTATTACACAAAACGCACTATTAACACCCAAAGAGGTAAAACATAAACAGTTGTTTACGAGGTCCAACTGAAAATGCGACTCATAAACGGAGGTGTTGTTTAAATATAGTTGTTTGCGGGTAAATAACATAACCAAATTTTAGTCGGTTTTACAGAACTTATACTAGCGTCGTCTCTGTGAGTGGAGAATAGTAACAAACACATTTTGCGTTGCTGTGCCAAGTCATTTGTGTATAAGGTGTTGTTTATGAGTATATTACTTTATAATACACAAGAGAATACATGGTGTCAGGTGAATATGGAATTTAAACCAACATCACAACGAATACATGGTTTCAAAAATTTCAGAACTATCAAGACAGTAATATTATTAAATTTGATTGGAGGTGTTAAGGTGTTAAGTTTGACAAAGATGAAGACAAAACTGATTTTGATAAAGTTATTTGTAAATTTACGGCTCATTGCAAAGGAAAGAAACATATAATTTTTGAGAGACGCAGATTTTTTAAATGTAGACGTCATATGGGTCAGTCATTAGATAATTATTTAATTCAGTTGAGAACATTTGCTTCTGGATGTGAATTTGAAAGTCAGGAAGAGAATTTGATACGGAATCCGATTGTTTTAGGGTTAGAAGATGCAGCATTACAAGAAAGAATACTGAGAAATCCAGATGTTACATTAGCAACAATGGTGGATTTATTAAAGCTGCTAAATTAACTAAAGAACAAGTTAGATCTGTACATACTGAAAGTCATGGAGAAGTCTCCAGTATAGGAGATAAATGTAAAAGTGCAAGTAATAAAAAATTTGCAAGTGTCAGTAAACATTTTCAAAATAGAAATAATTACAACAGCATTAACACTAGAACTGCTGCGGCGGTCAATTTGATCGCGTATCCTGTTTAAAATGTTGTTTCTCCGTTGTGCTTGGAGTTACAGTATTGAGGTATTACGAGTTTTTCTAGATTTTTATGTACTTTTAGAATATAAAAAAATATATTAAGAAAATCAAGCCGTTTTAGAGTTTTTTTGTGGTATTTGTATAACTGCAGGAGCCGTCATTTTGACCGTTCATGTATTCAGAATCAGTTTCGGGGTTGTATAACAAAAATAATTACAACGTTGGGATAAAACAATGTGTTTTACTATTATTGTGGTAACTTTTAGGAATTTACTGCAAGTCAGAACTTGTATAGTCGTATCCGAAATTATGAATAATCCTCGCTATTTTTACCTACGCGCTTGAGATATGAAAAATGCAAGTTATAACTTGTTTCTATAAAGATGGATATATTCAGATACTTTGAGATTTGAAATTAGTTGCAAGTTAACGTTCTTGTGAGATACTTCTTTACTTATTACAGGGTTAATTTCGTAGTGAAATAAGTGTAGTCGTCTCGCGGGTTTACACAACAACAGGCTTTCGATCATCTTACGGAGTTGGAAGACTTATCTGAATGCGAATAATGAAAAACCAAATAACCACTCCGAAAATGATGAAAGTGATGAAGCTGTTCCTGTTGATGACACAAGTAGTGGATAAAGTGAAGAATCTGATGTCAGCATAAATAATGTCACTTCTGATTCTTGTACATCTAATAAAATTATTGATGACGTTCACACTATCCAAAACGAGAAAATTACATGCATTTACCTGTGGGGAGTAAACAATCATCCAAATCTAATGATATATGGGAAGTTGTGGAATCAAGTGGCCCTTATGTTGGCCGTATAGTTCAAAAAAATGTTATGCGGAATACTCCTGGACCAATTCCTTGTGCAAAAAGAAGTGTGTTTGCTAACTCTGTGCTAAGTGCATTTCGATTGTTTATAGATAACACAACACTAGAACACATTCAAAAATGTACTGAAACTGAAACTAAACGACAACTAGGAGATTATACAAATTGGTCATTGTCTCTTCAAGAACTTGACATTTTTCTTGCAATATTGCTAGCTCGCGGTGTTTGCAGCACAAGAACACAACAGCTTGATAGTTTATGGTCTGTTACTTGTGGACCGCAATGTTTTCGTGAGACCACGTCTCGCAATCGAAATCGTGAAATCATGAGATTTTTAAGATTTGATATTCGATCAACATGAAAAGAACGTCCAGTTAGTGATAAGTTTGCTTTGGCGTCCGAAATATAGTATAAATTTATTAGTAACTTTAAAGCTTGCTATGTTCCAGGAGCAAACATTACAGTAGACGAACAAATGCTTCCTACTAAAGCTAGATGCAAATTTACACAATATATGGCCAATAAGCCTGACAGATTTGGTGTAAAATTTTGGTGTTGATACGAATTCCTGAATGGTTTTCCTTATTTAGGAAAAGATGATATGCGTCCTAACAACCAACCCCTTACAGAATATCTTGTTTTAAAATTAATAGAACTTTTCCTAAATATGGGTAGAAATATTACTACCGACAACTTTTTTACCAGCCGAAAGTTAGAAACAATGCTGGCAAAAAAGAGCACAACAGTAGTAGGAACAATGAACCGAGCATGAAGGGAATTACCAATTTGTATCAAGAATAAAGGGACAGAGTTATATTCTATCACAGTAATGAAAAATGATAAAAGCAGCTTGTTTATCAGGGCAGAGTTAATAAAAATGCCATATTGCTAAGTACGCTACATCCAACTGTAGCCATAGATGATGGCAAAAGAAGAAACCTGAGACAGTGTTGTGTTACAATGAAACGGAGTTTGGGGTAGATGTGTTGGACCAAATGGCTAGAAAATATTTTACGAAAGCTGGTTCACGTAGATGGTCAGTTCATGTGTTTTACAATGTTTTAGATCTTGCCACAATCAACGCCTGGATAGTTTATAAGGAAGTCGTAGGCAGTAAAATACAAAGAAGAAACTTTATTTTCACTCTATTTGAGGAACTAAGAAAAGAGTGTTTTCATTCGAAACAACATTCTGGTGCAAGTACCAGCACATCCGATACAACGAAAACTAAAAAACGTCATCAGTGCCAAATTAAAAAATGTAACAAAAATAAAACTCCTGACGTTTGTTCGATGTATGACAAATATGTTTGTGGAAAATGTGGAATATAAACAATACATCTCAAAATTACCTGTCTTGTCCAGAGGTCAAAATGACCGCCCACGGCAGTTTTAGGTATTTACAATAGCCGGCGGTGCCAGTGTTAAATGCCGAGCTTTTGTTTGCAAGAAATGTAATC
Source organism: Vesta saturnalis (assembly GCA_036346205.1). Lineage (NCBI taxonomy): Eukaryota > Metazoa > Arthropoda > Insecta > Coleoptera > Lampyridae > Vesta > Vesta saturnalis. The sequence continues at coordinate 945,685 of JARFJB010001999.1, forward strand.
ATAATCATGCTTATGGTGATTGTCCTGTATTTGAAAAGTTATGTTTCAAATGCAAAGAAGAAAATCACTTTTCTGTTTGTTGTTCTGTAGCAGAATTAACAGTTTATCAAAGTAGTAGTAGTATGCAGAACAGTAATCCCTACAAATGATTAGGTTATGCTGTCCCAGTATCATCCCTGTCATTACACACATTGTGAATTATTGCACAGAATGTTCTTATTTTCCTGACTACTGGAAAACATCCATTATTCATCCATTGCCCAAAGTTTGTTCCCCAAAGTCATTTTCTGACCTACCACCTGTTAGTTTCCTACCTGCCATATCCAAAGTTCTTGAAAAAGTACTCTACCTACAAATAAAAGAGTATTTGGACAGATTTCATGTATTTCCTGAATTACAATCGGGCTTTAGAGCTGGGTACAGCTGTGAAACTGCATTACTAAAGGTAACGGATGATATTTTATCTTCTATCGATAATAACCGGTATACTATATTGATACTCTTAGACTTTTCGAAAGCGTTTGACACTGTCATAATACCTTATTATCAATGCTGTACTTTATTGGTTTTGATCCAAATTCTATATCATTATTATTCAGTTACCTGTATGGTAGAAGGCAGATGGTGGTAAGCGAAAACCGCTACTCAAAGGTCACTGAATTACGGCGTGGAGTCCCTCAAGGTTCCATTCTAGGTCCCCTTCTGTTTTCGATCTACACTTTCAACATTGTAAAAAAATTAAAATTTTTCAATTATCACCTTTATGCGGACGATACACAGCTATTTTATACGTTCTCCAAGGAACATACCCTGATAGCCAACAAGGAAATTAATGAAGATTTAAATAACTTTATTAACTACGCTACTCAACACTCCCTGCATATAAATCCGAAAAAGAGTAAGCTAATGCTATTTGGAGCAGCGAATAACTCAGTAGAACAAACGGAAATATATTCATTAATAAATATTAAAATTGGAAGCGAAAAATTAGAATTTGTAAAAGAAGCAAAAAATCTGGGGGTAACTCTGGATTCGAACCTTAGTTTTGCAACACATATCAAAAATTGCACACAAAGAGCATTTGCCAACCTTAGGTACATATACGGAATTAGGTATTTACTATCCCAATCTTCAAAAATTTTATTGTGCAAATCTCTTGTGTTCTCATTTTTCCTTTTGTAGTGCTGTGTATGGCAGTTGTCTATCTAAACAACTTGTTAGGAGAGTACAGGTTATCCAAAACGATACGATCGTATCTCACATAAATTAACAGCTATTCCTTGGCTTAAAATGGAACAAGGTCGACTTCTTCACTCAGCTAAATTATAGCACAAAATTATAATGAATAAATCACCTCCATATCTGTATAGTAAGATTTGCTTTCGTACTGATGTACATCATGTCAACATACGGCGGAAGGATTTAATTACTGTTGCTAAACATAATTTAGAGCTGTTTAAAAAATCATTTTCATACAATGTATGTAATTTATATAATTCACTTCCGCCGAGTATCAAACATCTTTCACCAACTAATTTTAAAAAAACACTTCGTAAAAACCTGCTGTGAACTTAGACACCGTTAAGTTACTACATATATACACGTCCCATTTCATCTCTGTTGTCATTTCATTTCCTTATTTAAAACTTCTTCATTGCATGTATTACTCATACTCAGCTCATCCGTCTATTGGAAATTATAATTTGTTGGGCTAAGTGGAAGAGCACTGACGGATTTAGCATCCCGAAAGTGAACTTCGCCCTTTGGACATCGTAATCCGCATAGCAGCTGGTCAATTAGCTTATGTATATTCTCTGTGTCCAAATAAAGACATTATTATTATTATTATTAATGAACAAACTGAACTTATTTTGTTGATTCTGTTAATGGTCAATTACACAACCAGGAATGGTTCACGCAATTTTTATTGATAATGTCGAAATAAACTTTAAACTCGATAGTGGTGCAAATGTTAACATTTTAGCATTTGAAGTTATAAATAAACTTGAATATACGAAATTTCAAAAAACTAATGTAATCAGACCTTTAGGCAAAATAACTGTAACCTGTAAAACTGAAGTTAATGAGGACATAACTGTAAACCAATTGCAATTTATTGTTGTTAACACTGAGACTAGTGAGACGAAAAATGCAAAATTAATTTTAGGTTTAAATGGGAGTTTAGGATTGGGTCTGATTAAAAGAATTTATAATGTTACTAGTAAAGATATAATTCATTACAATTTTGACCTTTTCTGTGGAATGGGTTTGTTAAAAGATTAAAATTGTCATAATAATATTAATTAAATTATAATACCTATGCGTGTGCCAATTGCTATTCAAGATAGGTTAAAACATAAATTACGTCAATTAGAAGATTCAAAAGTAATAAAAAATATTAAACAATGAGAATATTTCATGGGTTAGCAATTTAATAACAGTTGAGAAAATTAATGGAACCTTGAGATTATGTTTGGATCCTTCAGATCTTAATAAAGCAATAATTCGTGCACCTGTTGGTATACCAACTATTTCAGAAATAAGTTCAAAATTAAGTGGATGGATTTTTTAATACAAAATTGGATGACGAGTCTTCATTACTCTGTTTTTCTTCATCACATTTTGGTACATACCGATTTCTTCGGTTACCGTTTGGTGTGGCAAATGCACTTCAATAGTTTCAAAAAATTAATTTTTTCAATATTTGGTAATATTCAAAATGTTATAGTGTATATTGATGACATTATTGTTGCGACTGAAACAGAAAATAATCACGATGTTACATTTCAAAAAGTTCTTGATGTGGCTAGAAAAATGAACATAACATTTAATCCTTCTTAAATGTAATATAAGAGATCCGAAGTTAAGTACTTATGATATATTTTCAGTGTCAATCGTATGATAGTGGATCCTTAGCGGGTCTGGAAAGAACTGCAAAGAATATTGGGTATTTCCAATTACTTACGTTCCTTTATACCTGATTTTGCTAATGCCACAGCACCTTTGAGAGATTTATTGAAAAAAGAAAGTATGTGGTATTAGAATCGTGAACATGAATTAGTTCTTACAAAATTAAAAGAAATAGTTATAACATTGCCTGCTTCAATGAATTGTGATCCAAAGAGAAATGTAACGATTGAATGTGATGCATCTTAGTCAGCTGTAGGATGTTGTTTAATTCAAGATGGTAGACCAGTTGCGTATGCTTCCAGAGCGCTCTCTGATGTAGAGCAAACATATTCCCAGATACAAAAAGAATTGCTCGCTGTAATATTTGCAACAACTAGATTTTATTTATATATTCATGAACGAGAAGTGATAACTGTAAAGACAGATCATTTACCATTAGTGTCTTTGCTCAAGAAAAATGTTTCTAAAATTGGTTCAAACAGACTTCAGAGAATGGTTTTATGTTATTATGTTATTAATGTACCTGAAAATTTATGTATATTTCAGATTTATTATCGCTTAACTGCAAAAATGACAAGCCTTTATAAGTGAATGATGAATTATTAATGGGAACAGCTCATACTATCGTTACAAATGATAAGAACTTACAAATAAGTGAAAAAAGAAAAGAATAGTTTAAAGAATAAGCAAAACAAGATTCTGTGCTTCAATAATCAGTTTCAATGTATTATAATGGTTGGCCATTAAATAGGAATCAAGTTCCTGAATGTGAAAGACGATATTTCAGTTAAAAAGATGCTAATGGATTGGTATTTTTTGGAGAGAAACTAATAATAGTACCATCTACTTTAAGAGAAACAATGTTAGAAAAAGTTCACAGTGGACATTTTGGAACTGATAAAACCAAAGGAAGAGCAAGACAAATATATTATTGGCCTAATATGTGCAAAGAAATAGAAGATCATGTATGAAGCTGTAAAACATGTGAAAAATTTGCTAATAAGAAAATTAAGGAACCATTTTGTTTACCTTATCAGAAGGTTGGCATGAATATTTTTTATTATGATAGGTCTCCTTATTTAGTCGTTATTGACTTGGCTGGATGTTCGAAAATTGAAAAGAACATCAGCTAGTGAGGTAGCTGTAGAACTTAAATATGTTTTTAGTACTCATGGTATCCGTCCTGAAATAATTTCAGATAATACGCCTTTTGGCTTTTATGAATTCAATAATTTTGCACGTACTTGGGATATCAAGATAGTAACATGAAGCCCTTTATATCCAAGGTCTAATGGCTTATTGGAAAAAGAAGTTAACTGTTAACGATAAGTGAAGATTCTGGCATTGATTATGAAATTGTTCTGTTAGAACACCATAATCCAGTAGTTTCAGGGTTAGCAGCATCTCCAGCTCAGATATTAATGAGCAGACAGTTACGTTCAACATTACTTGTTGCTAGGGAACACTAATGCCTAAAACTGTAAATGTTTTTGATAAAAAATGAAATAAACAAGCTATTATTAAAAATTCCGTTGATAAAAACTCAAGAATTTGTACAGATAAATATAATGTTGGAGATCACCTTTTCGTAAGAGATTTGGAAATCCACAGTTGTAGTTGAATATCATTCAACTCCTAGATCATTCATAATAAAAACGGATAAAGGAAATATTTTAAGAAGGAATTCAAGTTTTTTGAAGAAAATTAACTATCGTCTATCGCCATTCAAGGGTTTTTAAAAATAGAAATCGACTACCTGACCTAATGTCTTTAGAATTAGATGGAGAAACTGAAATATAAAAATTTGCAGAAAATCATCAGAAAAATAAGATTACCTTCAAAATTTTAAAATTTTGTTTAGAAATGTTTATTCTGTATAAAGAGGAAGATGTGTAGTTACAGATATAGTTATGAGTTACTAGGTGATGTTGCTATATTGAATAGTTGTCAAACAGAGAAAATAAATAAAACTTTTAAAAGTATATTACTTTATAATACACAATAGAATACAAATAGGGTTTGAAACGTGTAAATTAAATTTTATTATAATTTACACATATACTTTTCAGAAAAAGCTAACACTACTTTTAATAAAATTACATACAGTATGTACAAGTATATCACACAAATAAAAATTGATTTACGTAAATCATTGAACCAATCACACTAATTTTTGGTAATGAATTTAATAATGATTTATTTTTATTCTACACTAAACAGTTTATTACTGGTCTTGCAATTTTCAGGATTGCAATCATCAATGGAAGTAGCTCTTGGTAAAAACTGCTTGTATGAAGAGGTGCTATTAGAAACAGTCGTCCGCCTCGTGCTCATGAACGTTTTCGAGGTGCTGTTTCGACGTAGAAGGCTGCTTTCCGTTTTCTCCGTACCTTAAATTAAAAGTAATTATTATATCAAACGTACATTAAATAGATAAGGGTATAAAAAGTAATATGAAAGGGATGATCAATTTTATGTCAAACATGCTAACAGATTGGTAATGAAAGAAAATGAATTATTTCTACGGTGTAAACACGTGCTACTTTGATAGATAGTCGCAGTATTAAACATGTCAATGTATCTGATCAATACAATTATTACCAATAAAGAAATTAATATGTCGAATTGTGAAAGCTTCAACTCTAATACTAATAATGAAATTTTGCATGGAACAATTTAGCCAAATTTCTATTTAAATTTTTGCTGAATTGTACAGCGAGTACTCATTTTCGTTTGATAAACGCGCACATTTGCTACAAACATTTTACCTCCCGTACACATTAGGCCAGTGATATGGTACATTAAAGTCACAAACTAACGGCTAGTTCTGATTTTTTAATATGTTGTTAGAACCACTACCAGTAGTGTATATTCAAGTTTCCAGCTTCTAAAGCCCTGTGCTCTTCAAAGCTCTTGAAAAATCGCGTAATTTTCTCATTTTTTTGGGGTTTTTCGCTATATCTCCTAAACTATGCGTTTTTCATAAAAGATGTTTTTTACGATTTTAAAGTAGATTATATTAGCTAAAATCTGAAACCAGTGCCAGCTCTGTACATACAATAGTTACCAAGATGCAGCTCTCCAAAAATTGATAATTTTTTTCAAGAAAGTGAAGTGTTAAGAGTTGGTTAACTTTCGACTCCAAAATCAGGGAAAATGCTCATTTTACGGGTAAAGTCATAGGAGAAGATGTAACGAATGTAATTAGCTTTAATGTAGGTACAGAATGACGTCTGTAGACGCGATAATTTCCTCACAATACTAATAAATCAAGAATATGGGACAACTGCATTTTTCGCAAATTTGCTCTGTTGAGTTCTCACGACGCTACGGTTTGAGAGTAGTTTGAAAGGAAAATCCATTTACATCCACAAGAGATATATATTTAGCTTATTAATAATGTATTTACAATATAATTAAATCAACATTTTTATTTATTTTATATACATATATACAGTGTATACCAAATGTATGGAACCGGCCTTGTTATTGAAAAACGATTCAAGCTAAATCGATAAAACTTAATATGCGTACTGTTTACAAAGCCTTCTATAATTTCCACAGTTTTATTATTTTTTTAACTAACAAGGTAGAGAACTCCACGACCAACTTCATTTTTTTTTAAATAGGAAGGGGTGTCAAATAGCATACCGTTTGAAAGGTATTTTCAAGAAGAGTTCAGCGACATGCCGCTTGCCGCAGTTAGCTCTAAAGATAACATCGCTATTATAAATTAAAGATTTGGAGTAGGCATTAACTGGATAATTGAAGATTTAGTAGCGCTGAAAACAATGATTAGTTTGTTGTTTAACGAACGTCAAAAGCTTAAAACTGTGCCTGAAGTGCTAAGTCGTATATAGCTCAATAAACCAAATAACTTGAATCAACTAATGCAACTAATTCGAGAAGAAATGGTAAATAATCCTAGCGAGTTCATTTTGAACTCAGTTGAAGGATATTCTAATCGAATATATTACTGCCAAGAGGTGAATGGGGACCAGTTTGAGCATCGTTTATAAATGATTCTTGTACAAGATGAACTTCATAAACGTTTCAACAATCTGATGTTACATTAAACACTATAAAACAATTCATTGTTCCCCATGCTAACTGGATCTTCAGTTATCTAGTTAACAGCTACTCTCAATCTTTAATTTACAATAGCGAAATTATCTTTAGAGATAACTATGGCAAGCGGCATGTCGCTGAATTCTACTTGAAAATACCTTTCAAACAGTATGTGATTTGATCAGCTCACGACGTTGGGAGTTAAAAAATAACAAAGCCATGGAAATAATAGAAGGCCTTGTAAACAGCGTATATATATATATATATATATATATATATATATATATATATATATATATATATATATATATATATATATATATATATATATATATATATATATATATATATATATATATATATACACAGGGTTAGTTACGCTCAACGGGACGGAATCTAGCGGTAAAACGGTAAATGATATCAAAAAATCGTTTGACACAAGTATGTAGGTCTATTTGGTCTACAAATTAAAATTAGTGTGGAATATACAGGGTTACTCAAAAAAAAGTTACATATCAAAGTTATGTTTTTTTAAATGGATCACCCTGTATTTTATTACTTTTTTGAATCCTACTTTAAAAAATAATATGTATTTATTCAAGTAACCCTATATCTAAGTTTGATAGTTTTCGAGTTATTCAATTGTTTCTAAAATGTAGAGTAATTGAAAAATTTAATTACAACTTAACAGAAATTTTTAATTAATTTGCTTTTAGATTTCGATTCTACACTTCTTGGACTGTCTATCAGAATAATTACAATAGTAAAATAATATGCAGGGTGTTCCTAACTTCAACTTTGATTTTCTCCAAGTATTTGGTGCTATTACTTTGTTATTTTAAATGGAACACCCTGTATTTTATTTCTTTATGAGAAGGGAAATTTAATACTCTTTCAAACTAATATTGGATTCCCTATCCCAATTTTCAGTATTTCCGAGATATTTCCATTATTTTACCAGTATGCATAAATATTGATGGTTTTATAGTAAATACTGGCAAGATGGCCTTGAAATATAAAACAAATAAATTGACAATATTATAATTTTACAAACTAAACAATAAAACGAATAACAATTAACATAATTACAACATTAAAAATCACTCTACTAAACTCATTTTATAATAAATATTCAATGTGATGTCCATTTTGTTGAATACACAGCATTATCCTCTTTTCAAATTAGCGTTTCACATTATTTAGCATTTGGGGTGTGATTGTCGCGAATGCTTCTCTAATGCGTATTTTCATGTTTTCAGAGGTAGTTGGAGCAATGTGGTACACAAGAGTTTTGAAAAAGTCCATCGTTGTTAAGTCGGGAGACCTAGCAGGCCAATTGCTAGGACTTCCTCGACTTACCCACATATCTTCAAATGTCCGGTCTAAATATTTCCTCACATTCCTTGAAAAATGTGCTGGCGCACCATCTAATTGTAGCCACATTTTTTGCCTCACATCTAAAGGAATATCTTCTAGGAGAGTCCAAAATTCGTTTTCCAAAAATCTTAAAAATTCTCCTCCATTCAAATGGCCATTAAAAAGATATGGCCCTACTACATGTTCTCCTATTAGTCCCCCGTATACGTTTAGGGACCAACGATTTTGTCAATCTATTGTTTTAAATTGATGAGGATTCTCAGTGGCGTAATAGTGAAAATTATGCCTATTAACCAGTCCATTATTGTGAAATGTAGCTTCGTCAGTGAATAACAAATTATCATAAAAATATTGATCTTCTGCCGTATGGTCGAGAAACCATAGACAAAATTCCAGTCTACATTGAAAATCCACTCCATACAAATGCTGATGCATTTGTATATGATACGGATGATAGTTATGTTTTCTTATTATTCTACTTACGCTGGATTGACTTATATTGAGTTCTCGAGAAATAATTGTAGAAGTGTTATTGCGATTTTCAATTACAGATTGCAAAACTGCTAGTTGTAAATCTTCATTTTCCGTTACGGGCTTTGCTATTTCTCGTGTTTTATATTCAACACTGCCAATTTCAATAAATCGGTTTAAAAGTCTCTCAAACACTTCCTTGCGAGGATGGTCTTTTTGAGGATATCTTTCAGCATAAACACGTGATGCTAATAAGCAATTTTGAAAACATTCACCTAATATAAAAATCATATTTACTCGATCTTCAATTGGGTATTCTTTCATTGTATTAATTATGTTAAATTGTAAAATCAACACTAAATAAGTTTTTACTATCTGACATAAGAAAATGTTTTATTTGTTAATTTTCTCAAAGCCTACTTAGAGTTTATCATAAAATCTTCAACATTTACGCATACTGATAAAATAATGCAAATAATTTGGAAATAAAGAAAATTCGGATAGGGAAAATAATATTAAATTTTCGTTTTCATGCAGGGATAAAATACAGGGTGTTCCATTTAATAATAACACTAAAAACTTGATGCACATCAAAGTTAAAGTTTGGAACATACAATTTTACTTATTTTATTAAAAAGTTCAAAAAGTCTGTATTAAGTTGCAATTAACTTTTTTTGTTACACTACAGTTTTAGAAAAAATTTAATAATTCGTAAAGTATGAAATTTTGAGTATACGGTGACCTAAATAAATACGTCAGTTTTTTAAGTTTTTTAATGTAACAAAGTTCAGGGGGATTCATTTAAAAAAAATACTTCTTTAATATGTAAATTTTCAAATTATAAATTTTTAATTTATTTTCCTTTGTATTCCAAGGTAGTATTTGTTATAAAACCATCAATATTTATGCATACGGGTAAAATAATGGAAATATCTCGGAAAATACTGAAAATTGGGATAGGGAATCCTATATTAGTTTGAAAGAGTATTAAATTTCCCTTCTCATAAAGAAATAAAATACAGGGTGTTCCATTTAAAATAACAAAGTAATAGCACCAAATACTTGGAGAAAATCAAAGTTGAAGTTAGGAACACCCTGCATATTATTTTACTATTGTAATTATTCTGATAGACAGTCCAAGAAGTGTAGAATCGAAATCTAAAAGCAAATTAATTAAAAAATTTCTGTTAAGTTGTAATTAAATTTTTCAATTACTCTACATTTTAGAAACAATTGAATAACTCGAAAACTATCAAACTTAGATATAGGGTTACTTGAATAAATACATATTATTTTTAAAGTAGGATTCAAAAAGTAATACAATACAGGGTGATCCATTTAAAAAACATAACTTTGATATGTAACTTTTTTGAGTAACCCTGTATATTTCACACTAATTCTAATTTGTAGACCAAATAGACCTACATACTTGTGTCAAACGATTTTTGATATCATTTACCGTTTTACGCTAGGTTTCGTCCCGTTGAGCGCGACTAACCCTGTACATATATATATATATATATATATATATATATATATATATATATATATATATATATATATATATATACATATGATATGCATATCTACAAGAAATATTATTGAGTTGGAATAGTTCACTTTGTCCGCTTCCTGGGTGGTTCGAAATCATCCGATACAGCTTGAAAAATAGGTAGTGGATCATGGTCGTCGTCTTCTCCGTCGGCAATTTGAATTAGGGTGCCGCTTTGGCAAGAGACCTCTGCTTTTAGGCAGGTGCAGTTTCCTTCGCTACAGCATTCGTTCATCATTGTTATTAAAATGAGCGCCTGACCTGCCTTCTTCTATCCTGATTGATGGTAAGTTCGGTAGGGGTGGAATGTTGCACCATCTTCCATTGGAAGCAAACGGGCGAGGTCAACCTTTACGGAATCGGTTGTATTCATAAAGTTTTATAGGACAGGCTCTGGAGGGTAGTCTCAGTGTTGTAACAACCTTTTTCTGAGTTGTATTAAAATATACTTTAATTTAAGGTCTTTCATTCGTTCTGTTGTAAATATAAGAAAAAGTTTTTAATTATTGAAATATAGGTATGAGGTAGGCAACTTAATTTGCATATCTTCTTAAGTGCATATTTCTTAATGGTTTATATTACCTCTTTAAATTACTTTTCTGATCATTTTATTGGCGCATTACGTCATCGTGACTTAATTCTTTGCGCAAATCCTTTGGTGCACGAGTACATCATCTACTTCCAAAGCATCCATTTTGATTACTTTCTGATGAACGTTAAGAGAAGCAGAAAGTTTTTTAGGTTTTCCCTAAATTTTGTGTGAAAGTGCCATTAATTTGATGGTAAGATATCTTTTAACGCGTAATATTAAAAATTAAAACATTTTCTCTTTTCAGGCACTTTTTTTTTTACTGCACTTTTTATTTTTTTACTGTTACTTCTAATTTTACTTTGATTTACAATTTAATTACATTTTAAGTAAGCATTTAATTTTACTGTTGCGTACGGTTTTATTTTATGATTGCAATTTTTGCATTCAAAACTTCAAAATAATGCAATAAATATTGGATTCAAAATTTCAAGAAGAAATGTATATGAGATAAAAATTTCTTTCCTACATAAAACATTATTTCGAGATATTGCGCAATAATGGTCCAAGGATGACATCACCTTGGTTGACCGTTTCGTAAACATTTAGATACCAGAGGTTATTAAAAAATTGGTGTACAAAAATTTTACAAAGGTATTTATGTGATGATTTTTTTAGTAATTTAAGGATAGTTTTAAGATATATTTTATTTAATCTTATCACATTAACTGTTAATAAACATATTTGTATATTTTTGTTTTTTTACATTTTGATAAAATTTTTATTGTTAACAAACTAGGTTTAGTTATTCCGACATTACTAAAAAAAAATAACTTGGCGTCCCAGATCATTTTATTAGTATTACATTAATCTTTTATTATTTATGTTCGGTAGAAGTAAACGAACAGATTTAGTAGTAATCAAGCAAATCAAAAGAATGAACCACCCTACTTAAACTACCGATTGGGACAAAGGCATTATTTGTGGTGAATGGTTAGTATCTCCTGTTTTAGTTATAACAATTTGTATTTTTTGGAGAACATTTTTACTCCTATTTCTTTATTTCATTATTACATTTATTTATTATTACACCATTTACACCACTTATATTATAGTGTGGTCTACTCCATACAGAGCTACTAGACACTTCGCTTTGGAATCTAATGTGGCTTGGTGGGTTAAAGTAGCTGTGATGACGAGTTGAGGGTAGGTATTTCTGGATGGGGATCCTCTGCTTAATATTCCTATAACCGAAAAGAGCAGAGTGGTGTCGCATCCAGTGAAGGCGTGAAGAAAGAACTCGAATCCTGGGGAACTTCCAAAACTCCAGTATTGAATGAGATTAACAAATATTGTAAGGGGCCAGAGTCACCCCTGCCACTTTTCTGTAAAAAAAAAATTCTTCACATCCAATTCCAAACCATTAAGAGGGACGTGGAGGTTCACATCCTCTCCAATGATTAGCACAGACTGAAAAGAGGTGCTCTTGTCCTTGACGATGTCGCAGTCAGCATCCTCGAATGCCTGCTTCGCCTCAATTCCCTGGCTTTGGAAGGTGGAGCATATCAGAACAATCAGTTGTCGTTTGTTGCTGTCGTTGGCCAGCAACTTCTCCTGGGCCATTTTTTAGCATTAGCTGCAACTAGATCATTTACAGTAGCAAGATGTGTATACTTTGCTGTGCCCATTCATCCCCTCAACGCCCAGCTGCTTCAATCATGGTCGCCTTGACGCTTAGAGATTAACCTGTGTGGACAACATTCCACCGAGACACTGGAAGTTTTTGTTGGAGCTTGAGAAATTCCTCAGTGACTTCGTCTCCAGAGAGGAAAAATTTTCCGCACGATCCTGAAGAGCCTCATGATCCTCTGTATGTCGATGGTTGAGGTGCTTCATCACCACCACGGCGAGCGGACCCTACAACATTACTTTCAACCGTTTATCTCTACCTGCATGCGTCGTGAATGTTGACGTCCAACCCCTGTAGAAATCATTTATTCTGCAATAGGCCACGTTTCTCACTAACTTGAATTAAAAAAGAAATCCGAGTATTTTCAACTACAGCTTTACCTTCCTCGAGTGTATTGAAACAAATAAAACAACATCCCAGCGGAGCCGACATTATTTCGTTCGCGTAAAAACCTTCGAAAGACTGATATAAACTGTTAGTTCATTATGCTTTGGTATTTATTATCATCTGTAGCAAAAAACAAACACCTTTAATACACAAAAATTGATTTGCTGCTAAGTTGAATTACCTGTCAACTGTACAGCTGTACAATACCAGCTCAGCAGGGGTACCACAAATGTCAAAACTAAAAACCAATAAAATAAACAAGCTAGGGATACTGTACTCAGTAGGAGTTTATTATGGTAGCCTAACTTGGTAACGAAATGCAACTAAAGCATCAGCAGTGTAACTTTTAAAAATTTACAGACAATATAAATGCAAAAGGAAAATTTATGTTATTGGTACGAAACTGTTCATAAAAGAAGTTACTGGTCTTTTATCGAATTGTCAAATTTGTTTTCCAAATATTACATTTTATGGCTAAAAAACTGGTTTTTGGGCGCCATTTTCCAACATGACGACTTTTAGTGTGTTATTCCGGAAGTAAAATTCAATATACACACCAAGTCTTATGCTTAAACAAGTTTTTTAACGTAATGGAGAAATTTTGATTTAAAATGATTACACTAATAGTCAAATAACTCTCAAATCGTCGCGCGTTGTGAGAACTCAACAGAGCAAATTTGAGTAAAATGCAGTTTTCCCATTTTTTTTTTATTTATTAGAATTGTGAGGAAATTATCGGGCCTACAGATGTATTTCTATGCTTAAATTAAAGATAATTATATTCGCTAGAACACCTCTCCCAGTGACTTTATCCGTAAAATAAACATTTTCCCCAATTTCGGAGTCGAAACTTGACCAACTTTTAACATTTCACTTTTTTGAAAAGAATTCCAATTTTTGGAGGGCTGCTTCTTGGTAACTATTGTACCTACACAGCTGTTTTTGATCTCAAATTTAGCAAATGTAATTTACTTTAAGATCGTGAACAACAGGGTTTATAAAAAACGTATAGTTGATGAGAAAAAACCGAAAAAAATGCGAAAATTGCTCGGTTTTTTTAGTGCTACGAAGTTAGTACAGATCTTTCGAAGCTGCAAACTTGGATATACACTGCTGGTAGTGGTCCTAACAACATACTAAAAAATCAGAACTAGCCGTTATTGTGCGATTTTCGATTTTTAGAGTGCTATTTGACTGGCCTACGTGTCGATAATTAAACAACTATTCATAGTGTAGCTAGTTTGCAACACACTATACAGCGCACTGCAGCGGTCATAACTTGATATTTTATTCAAGGGTGGCGACGCTATGAAAAAAATCGAAATAATTGTGTGAATAATTTTGACAGGTGGGTAATCTTCAAAGTGTGGTCCACAAAAATACTATTTTTTTTTCTGGAATTACTCAGTTTATTTTCAAAAAGTGACAGAAAACGATTGTACAGCTATCTATTTAAATTATAAATAAATAATAGTGTAGCTTTTTCACAACACCAGCTGCTAAAACAATGTGTCGCATATTCGCATCATCATGGACCATTGGTGGTAATGTAAATAATTGCGTTTTTAGAATGTAGAATGACGGAAAGCCCTTGTCTGAAACAGAACTGAACAGAACAGAACTGTTGGAAATTATTAATAATTTGGGTGCAAGCGAAGACGAATATGAAAACTTTTCTGATACTGACAGTATTTTGCTGACCCAGAGTATGTCCCAGAAACCGACGACGATGTGAAGAAAACCCAGTTATTGAAACTGATACTAATTTGGAAAATGTTGAAGTATACGATCAATCTAATATTGAGGTAGTAGATATAGGTACTACAAGGAAACTCCCTAACCGGATTATTTGGATAAAGCGACATTTGATACTAGACAATTACTCACTATTGGTTCGAGGTAAATCCAATCTTCCAAACGAATTGTTGGATTTGGAGTCCCCATATGCCTTTTAAACGTTTCTTCACTGATGAATTTTTGAAAAAGACAGTAGAGCAAAGTAATCAGTATTACACACAAAATCCAAATAAAGCCCTAAATATTTCTGTACAAGGCGTTTAAAAAGGAATGAATTTGGTATATCTAATATAAAAAATACTGTGACTATCAATCGAAACTATAAAGCCAAACTTACATTTTAGTAATAACGAAACAATGTTAGATCGCAGTGAAGAAAAGCTTGATAGCCTACACAAATTTAGACCTCGCATTGTTGAACTTATTCAGCGATTGGCTGCAGTTCCTTTGGAACACAAATAGTCCATTGATGAGCAAATTGCGCAACAATAGCTTGTCACCATCTGAAACAGTACAACCCCATGAAGTCAAATAAATGGCGATTTAAACTGTTTATGCTGTGTGGGATTGATGTTTTTTGTTACAATTTTGAGATCTACCAACGTTACAATAGTTACTTTACAAAGTTAAAAAAAAGAAAACCTGATTTGAGATCCAGTGCTTAACAAGTAGTGAGGAATGCTAGTGACCAATTATGCTGCGACAATTATTTGCCATATTTGCATATATGTCTATCAAGGCGTATAGATGCTAGGTACCGTGCGAACAAACAGAATTTCAAACAAGTTTACTAATAAAAATGAGTCCCAAAAGAATCACCGTGGAACTTCTGAAGAGTACATGCCTAATGTGAACGGTGTTGATCTATGCTTAGTTATTTGGAAAGACAATAAAGTGATGCACACGTTATCATCGTGTCATTGTATGTTTCGAAAATAAAAAAAGTTAGACACAAAAAATAAAGAAAAAAATTGAAATTAATCGTACAAATATCTTACAAGGGTACAAAAAGCATACGGGGGGAATTGGTTTCCTTGATAGTTTTATTGGTCGCTTCAAAATTCCACTTCGATCATAACAGTGGTAATATTTTTTCCTTTGTTAGATGTGACTTCAATAAGTGCTTGGCGTTAATACAAAAATGTAAGGAAAGAACGAGGTGAACATTCAGTTATAAGACCATTGAATTTATGGGAATTTCAATTATAAGTGGCAAAACGCTTGTGTCCAATGAGCCAAACAATTCAAGAAATAATAGAAGACCAAATTCCCAAGCAGAACAGGATTTAGGTGCTAAACGTCGAAAGGGACCAGCAACTCATGTTCAACCAAAAAATGTGCGTTTAGATGAAGGTTCGCATTGGATAACATATGAAGAGAATCGACTAAGATGTAAATTACCACATTGCAAAGGATTCACCCATTTCAAGTATGCAGCACATTTGTGTCTTACCAACGACAAAAACTGTTTTAAATCTTTCCATTAATAAGTTCCTATTATTACATACAGGGTGGCCCAGATTTTAATGCATTAATTTTGAGTTAATTGTACGTAAATCTACATATACTAAGTCAAAAATAGTAACACTAAGCCATTAGCGCAAATACGTGTGTTACATATCTCCTTTCTAGATATATATATATATATATATATATATATATATATATATATATATATATATATATATATATATATATATATATATACCCACTAAATATTTTTGAAAAATTATTAAACACTTGTGCAGGGGTAATAAAGGAGATATTAGCCCTCTAAATGTGGATTAAAAAATGTTTTATTGATACTTAATACAAAATTATCAAAAAACTACCAAATAAATTCTATTACGTATTTACAATATATTTTCAGTGACATCTTCTGCAAATGGAGTTGATTGCCGCTAATATTTGATGCTGATTTCGTGTAAGTGACGGCAAGCTTCACGAATTCGGTCCATCAGTTTCTCCCTTGTTGCAACTGTTATTTCCCAGACAACGTCTTTCAAGTAGACTCACACAAAAAGTCCAAAGGAGTTAGGTCGGGTTACCTTGGAGGCCACGCTACTGGTCATCTAGCGGCTTTGGGTTGCTGATTGTTCATCATCATCTTTCAGTATAATGCTCTCATTTAATTCCTCACCTGTCTTCCAAAATGGGCAGGAGCATCATCCATTTGAAATCAACTATTAGTGCGTACCTCGAGTGGTATCTCATCAAACAATTCAAATAAGTCGTTGGTTAAAAAATTCAGAAATAGTTCTGAGTTCAGCCGAGGCGATATAATAAAATGGACCGCAAACATAGACGTTAATAAGAGCCAGCCATAAATTTACGCTTTGGAAGGATTAGAAAAAATTTCTATTGGATTTTCTCGGTTCCAAATGTGACAGTTAATGAAACTTGACTCATCCGTCCATAATATCTTGTGTAATAACTTTGGATTCTTTTGAAGGGAATGTAATATCCAGTTACAAAAGATCAAAACCACTGTTTTCATCACCCGGAATTAAATGTTGCACTGGTTGTAAATAATGTGGTTTCCTATGCTCCTCTTGAAGAGTACGCAATACTGTTGTTTTTCACGTTCCTAATTGTAGGGCCGCGCTTTGAGGATTGTTGTCGAATGTTTTTAGTATGACATTTTATGCATTATTTCTTCTCCTCATGGGTTGTTCTTGGGCTCGCTTTAAACCAAACTTCCGAAAAAGGCGATGAATGTTCACAAAAACACGAGCATTTGGTTGCCTCCAATTTGGGTATTTTCTTCGATATTCCCTCGCGGATCCTGCAGCGTTCTCGTTGCAGAATCCGTAAATATGTAAGTCTCCACACTCAGCATTGTTGAAGAAATATGGTACGAATTCGTATCACGAATTTACAAATTCAAACAAAGTAAGCAGGAAATCATTGAACATATGCTGCACAAATTTCAAAACCTCTAAGGTGCCCGAAGGCAACTTGATAGTTTCAGTTTCCGCGCACAAATGTGTTTAACGGCAAATAAATCAGAAAAGTCTTGTTCTATCAAAATTTTTCGTCGAAATTCCATAAGCGATTTAGCAGTTACATACTTTTTTCAAAAATATCAGTGATGTACTAAATAAACCTAGAAAAGGTATATGTAACTCCGTATCTGCGCCAATAGATTTCTGTTACCATTTATGACCTGAACAGTAGATGTAGATTTACGTAGAAAGGTAGTGCGCAAAATTTGGAATGTTAGAGAAGGATGACTTTTGTCTCTCCTTAGATATTAAACTACCAGACTATCAGACACACAGCGACACGGGCACACGGGCACACATGAACACAGACACACAGACACGCAAACACACAGACATAGACCCAGACTCAGACTCAGACACAGAAACAGACACAGACATAGACACAGACACAGACTCAGACACAGACACAGACACTGACGCAGACACAGACACGGACACGGACACAGATACAGACACAGACACGGAAACAGACACAGACACAAAGACACACACACAGACACAGACACAGACAGAGACACAGACACAGACACAGACACAGACACGGACACAGACACAGACACCGACACAGACACCGACACAGACACAAACACAGACACAGACACAGACACTGACACAGACACTGACACAGACACAGACAGAGACACAGACACAGACACATACGCAGAAACAGACACAGACACAGACACAGACACAGACACAGACACAGATACAGACACAGACACAGACACAGACACAGACACAGACACAGACACAGACACAGACGCAGACACAGACACAGACACAGACACAGACACAGACACAGACACAGACCCATAAACAGACACAGACACAGACACAGACACAGACACAGACACAGACACAGACACTGACACAGGCACAGACACAGACAGAGACACAGACACAGACACAGATACAGACACAGACACAGACACAGACACAGACACAGACACAGACACAGACACAGACACAGACACAGACACAGACGCAGACGCAGACGCAGGCGCGAACACGGACACGGACACGGACACGGACACGGACACGGACACGGACACGGACACGGACACGGACACGGACACGGACACGGACACGGACACGGACACGGACACAGACACGGGCACGAACACTGACACGGACAAGGACTCGGACACGAGCACGGACACGGCCACGGACACGGACACGGACACGGACACGGACACGGACAAGGGCACGGGCACGGACACGGTCACGGACACAGACACAGACACAGACACAGACACAGGCACAGACACAGACACAGACACAGACACAGACACAGACACAGACACAGACACAGACACAGACACAGACACAGACACAGAGACAGACAGACACAGACACAGACCCAGAAACAGACACAGATACAGACACAGACACAGACACAGACACAGACACAGACACAGACACAGACACAGAAACAGACACAGACACAGACACAGACACAGACACAGACACAGGCACAGACACAGACACAGACACAGACACAGATACAGGCACAGACACAACAAAGACACGGACACGGACACGGACACGGACACGGACACGGACACGGACACGGACACGGACACGGACACGGACACTGACACGGACACGGACACGAACACGTACACGGACACGGACACGGTCACAGACACAGACACAGACACAGACACAGACACAGGCACAGACACAGACACAGACATAAACACAGACACAGACACAGACACAGACAAAGGCACAGACACAGACACAGACACAGACGCAGACGCAGACGCAGACGCAGCCACAGAAAGAGACACAGACACAGACACAGAAATACAGACATAGAAAAAGACACAGATACAGACACAGACACAGACACAGCCACACAGACACACACACACACAGACACAGACATAGATACAGACAGGCCACAGCCACAGACACAGGCACAGACACAGACAAAGACACAGACAAAGACACAGATACAGACACAGACACAGACACTGACACAGACACAGACACAGACACAGACACAGACACAGACACGGACACGGACACGGACACGGACACGGACACAGACACGGACACGGACACGGACACGGACACGGACACGGACACGGACACGGACACGGACACGGACACGGACACGGACACGGTCACAGACACAGACACAGACAGATACACAGACACAGACACAGACAAAGACACAGACACAGACACAGACACAGACACAGACACAGACACAGACACAGACACAGACACAGACACAGACACAGACACAGACACAGACACAAACACAGACACAGACACAGACAAAGGCACAGACACAGACACAGGCACAGACGCAGACACAGACGCAGCCACAGAAAGAGACACAGACACAGACAAACACAGAAACAGATGCAGACACAGACAGAGACACAGACACAGACACAGACACAGACACACGTCAAACGACAGACGTCACAACACACAACAAGGGCACGGACACGGACACGGACACACGCACACACGCATACAAGCACACACGCACACACGCGCCCACGCACACACGCACACACGCAGACGCGCACAGACGCACACACGTACAGACTCGCACACGAACACACGCTCAACACACACACTTACACACGCAAACACGCACTCACGCACGCACGCACACAAGCACACACGCTGACAAGCCCACACGCACACACTCACACACGCACACACGCTTACACGCATACACGCGCACACGCACACACGCACACACGCACACACACGCACTAACGCACACACGCACACACGCACACACGCACACACGTCCACACGCACACACGCACGCCCACACACGTTGAGATTTTAATTGTACCCTTGATCCACATAAAGATAGAGTTGGTTCAGTAGAAAGATACCCTGACCTGTCAAACGAATTGAATAGAGTGATAAAGGAAGCTAGTCTCATTGACTGTTGGGAGTTTGTTCACAGAACTAGAATTGGCTACACGTATTACGCTAAAATGATCCCTATGACTGCATCACGATTAGACCGCATCTATTGTTCGCGTAACCTGACTAATTGTCTAGTTACTGCGTCATTACACACCACTTTCTCGGATCATCTTTCTTTGTCAGTGTCTGGTAGGTCCTGTAAAATAAGGAAACACCCGCCATATTGGAAATTTAATAATATGCTTTTGCAAGACAAATGTTTCATACAAGCAATGGACACATTCTTGAAATCAGAGATTGCACGTGACACCACCTATCCAAACTTTGACCAAATAATGTGGTGGGAGCAGTTAAAACGACGAATAAAGGAAATTGTCATTCTATATCAAAGACAGAATAGCCAGAAGCGACACATGGAATTGCGCAAGTTGCAGCAACAATCGAATAACTTGTTTCTAAATAACAACAATGCCGATAAGGTAAGTATCCATAATCTCATGAACAAGACAAGGGATGCTTACCTTAGAACAAGTGAAAAACAGCTGTACGCCGCAAAGTATGACAATCTCATTCACTTGGATCGTCCAACAATTAACAAACAGGCTAAAACCCCGTTCAAACCGTTATCTGCTTTACGCCACGATAATAAGGTAGTCGAGGAGTCACCGAAATTATCTTCAATAGTTACCGATCACTTTCAGCACTTATATCAAGCTAAACAAATCAAGCTTAACCCGTCAAGCGTTTTATATCAGAATCTAACTTCATTATCTGACGTCGATAAGACCCCTTTAGAACAACCTATCTCCATTGAAGACGTAACCGCTGCGCTTTTCTCATTGAACAAAAAGAGTGCGCCAGGAATAGATGGTTTAACAGCGGATTTCTACATATGTTTTTGGGAAACTCTACAAGAAAGTTATCACAAAATGATAACGGAGGCTATAACAAAGACCAAATTACCACCTTCAATGTCTAAAGCTGTACTCACCCTTTTACCAAAAAAAGGAGATTTGCTAGAAATAAACAACTGGAGGCCTATTTCGTTGTTAACAACAGACTACAAAATTTTTGCAAAGGTATTATCCGTGAGACTGTCTAGTGTCATAAATAAAATAATTTC
>JARFJB010001999.1:977500-1007500 GCA_036346205.1 Vesta saturnalis
GCAGACGCAGACGCAGACGCAGACGCAGACGCAGACGCAGACGCAGACGCAGACGCAGACGCAGACGCAGACGCCGACGCAGACGCAGACGCAGACGCAGACGCAGCAGACGCAGACGCAGACGCAGACGCAGACGCAGACGCAGACGTAGACGCAGACGCACACGCAGACGCAGACGCAGACGCAGGCGCAGACGCAGTCGCAGACGCTGGCGCAGACGCAGACGCAGACGCAGACGCAGACGCAGACGCAGACGCAGACGCAGACGCAGACGCAGACGCAGACGCAGACGCAGACGCAGACGCAGACGCAGACGCAGACGCAGACGCAGACGCAGACGCAGACGCAGACGCAGACGCAGACGCAGACGCAGACGCAGACGCAGACGCAGACGCAGACGCAGACGCAGACGTAGACGCAGACGCACACGCAGACGCAGACGCAGACGCAGACGCAGGCGCAGACGCAGGCGCAGACGCTGGCGCAGACGCAGACGCAGACGCAGACGCAGACGCAGACGCAGACGCAGACGCAGACGCAGACGCAGACGCAGACGCAGACGCAGAGACAGAGACAGAGACAGATACAGACAGAGACACAGTCACAGACACAGACACAGACACAGACACAGACACAGACACAGACACAGACACAGACACAGACACAGACACAGACACAGACACAGACACAGATACAGTCACAGACACAGGCACAGACACAAACACAGACACAGACACAGACTCAGGCACGGGTACACAAACACACAGACACACAGACACTCAGACACACAGATACACAGACACACAGACACACAGACATACAGACACACAGACACACAGACACACAGACACACATACACACAGACACACAGACACATAGAAACACAGACACACAGACACACAGACACACAGACACACAGACACACAGACACACAGACACACAGACTCACAGACACACAGACACACAGACACACAGACACACAGACACACATACACACAAACACACAGACACTCAGACACACAGACACACAGACACGCAGACACACACACAGACACACATGCACACAGACACGGACACAGACACACAGACACACAGACACACTGACACTCAGACACACAGACACACAGACACACAGACACACAATCTACATGATATTCTAGATAAAATTTGTGCACAATGTCCTATACCAAAAATGAAGTATTTTCGAGATATATCGATTTTTTTAAAAGTTTTGAAAATATCCTAGGTTACATTGAATAACGATATCTCCATTAATAACGAAGCTAGTGACGTGAAATTATAACCAATAAACAACAAGTGCTTGCCCATATACCCATCTCATTTATATATCATACAGGGTGTTTTAAACTTAGCCGCCAACATGCACAATTTGAAACATTTATAAGTTGCTCGCTTTAAATAGAACACCCTGTATTTTATTACATTTTCCGCTATATTGTTTTAAGCCAATTCGTTTGGTATATTTCATTATCTTAGCTAAAACATAACAACACTTAATTATTTCAACATTAGTAAAGGGTAGGCATTGATTTCCATTGTTTAAGGTGATATTTTGTTATTTTTTCATAAGTTATTAATTCTAAAAAATAACCAATAGCCTGAAAGGATTATTAATTGTGGATATCATTAAAAACGTTGACTAGATATTTTGTATTAATTTAATTAGATAACTTACAAACAAAAATAGCTAAATGTAATATTAAACAAATAAAGTTTTACAATAAGTGTTCAAAATCAGCACCATCTACCTCTAAACATTTATGAATCATTTTCATTAAGTTATGTCTTGTAATTCTGGAAATATGGTCGGGTGTTAGAGAATTAAAAGCAAATAAGACTTTGTGCACAAATTTTATCTAGAATTTCATTTAAAATTCGAAAATAAAATAAAAAATATTAGGTTCCATTTAAAATAACAAAGTTGACATCTACTTCCGGTATAACCGGAAGTGCCACATTCAGGACAATATTATATTTGAACTCGGCGTCATCCGAAACCTACAGCTTCGTAATTTCAGATTTTTAACATAATTATATCCGTCATTACTTTTAATCAAAACACTTCGCGCCAGACCCTATATATTAGTAAAGCATTTCATGTATGTGATCGGATGCCATCCATATGTTGTATAATCAATTGCGTTTACGATCTAACGAGTGCCCAGATTACAATGCAAACGTAAAGAAGCAAAATTAGATATTTTGAGAAAATGCAAATTATGTGATTTTTGCCACCCATAGAAAAAAAAGTGAATAGTATGTATAATCATCATCTCAAAGGCGAGTTGGTATTAATGTGACGTAATTTTAAAGCTAGAACTTTAGTGTTTATCTTTCTGAGTTGAGGACTATTTTATACAATTAAATTAAGGACTATTATTCATATGAGAAAATAGCGGTTACATTGGAATTTAGAGTACACATTTTATACATTAAAATCAAGCTGCACTACTGACAGCTGTTAAAACATCTTATGTAAGTATGGCATTAATTATATATTCAAATTCAAACAAGTATATTACACAAACAAAAAATTTTAAATTCAATTCATTAAATGTAAGAGGGAAAGAGCAGCTACTGATAAGGCTTTATATTATTGTATAAATTAAATTGTTAAAAATATAAGCAGCACTTAATGAGAATACTGCTAAATTTGATAGCATTTATAATAGATGATAATAATTTCACAGACCTTTGGAACCCCACACTTTGCTTAATAAAATTTGCATATTAGTTTTGCAAACAGCATATGTTGTATTTTTAATAATCAAAATTACGAAAAAAAATTGATTTAATAACCGATTCATTCCTATAAAAAAGTTGGTTAGTACATATTCGATGGTGCAAACGTTGTGAAAATTTTTATTTATGGATCTATAGTTATTTATTAGTTACTTTGTAGATATACATGAGAGGCAGTTTAGCTATAGATGACCACTTTAATTATTAAATCTTATCCTTCTTCTGCGTCATCCGTGGCGTGGACAAGGATGACTTCATTCATCCGACTCATAACCCCTTGCCGAGCCAACCTCTATCACATCCTAACCAACAGTGTCAAGATACTACCCTTGTGAACCGTACCGCTTACCCAATCCAATCCTCAAGTACTGCGCTACTTGCACGAAAGTGAGGCATACTTCAGAGGAGTGTCCCACCCAAAACCTCCGTTGCCCCACCTGTAGTGAAAGCCACAAAGCCTCTTCCTGTACGTCACTTAGTTGAAACTGTCACATTAGACCACCTGCCTTTTCTTGTTGAAACATCCTTTGGCCACGTTCCTCCTCCTCCTCCAACACACATCATCCGAAAAGATGTTCAAAACGCCGATTCTAATGTAGTAAACGAAAAAATCTCTAATAATCTTCAGGCATATGAAATCCACACTCCCAACGATGTCGAGAAGGCGGCACACTTAGTCCGTTAAAACGGAAGTGGTGGAAGCCTGAATCCCTCAAAAATCAATCGACATCTCCTGTAAACCTCTCCCACAATATATCGTAACCTTTATCAAAAGGAAGAAGCGAGTACATCTCCAATTCCTGCGAACAAGGACTCCACTATTAAGACCGAATATAACCGACTAAACGCCATAATCCGGTGTGAAACCAACCAATACAACGAAGAAAAATGGGTCCTGGCTACCTCCAAACTAAATTATAGAGATGGTAAGAATTTCTGGCATACATTCAATATAGTCGCCAAACGTAAAACCAATCCCAATTCCAACCTAACCGATCCTCATGGTAACTTAATCTTTAGCGACCAGACAAGGACGAACATCGAAAACCCTCCTAAAGAATTCGAAAACCTCCTAGATGACATCACATATACCCTAAGATAAAAACGAAGACGACCATTGCTAATGACCAAGAAAAACCGACAAGATTCATCACACACGCGCACGCGCATGCACGCACGCACACGTATGCACCAACGAACGCACAAACGCACTCACGCACTGTCAGGTTGCGTTGACGCACCCTGTATGTAGGATGTTATAATGACGTGTATTACGTGTTTTAAGTACGAGTGTATTAAGTTTGAACGAAAAAAATTTTTGTGTGTATGCATAATGTATGTGGGTGGGTGATACGCCACTGGAAATTTAGGAGAAATATAATTCTGTATGTAGATACGTGTATTTGAATGTTATAAAGACATTAGTGTTGGAATAATTAGATTCTGATGAATGTAAATGTGAAGAGAAATTTGTCGATGGGGCGATAATGCTTGCCACTGTATCGCTACTGTTTTGCTACCATAAGAAATGGAATGTTTGAAGATAGATGAGTAATCTTGGTCAGAAAATGTGAAGAATAAGTGTAGAATGTTTTAGAAAATATGTAGAGAAAGATTGGGTATGTTTAAGTGTTAATTTCCGAAGGTTTTTGTAATGTTGTGCAATTGTTTTGAGAATACGTGTATGTATATGAAATTTGAGACCTTAGACTGTACTTATTTTTGCAAATGTTGCGGAAGCAGATCGAGCGCAGGTTGGAGATAACTGTTAAAAGTTGTGTAATGGTCCAGAGTGGCTACTGAATGAATGTGGTGACGAAAAATGATTTCTTCATGAAGTAATTGTAAAATTTGTAAGTAAGAACAAATATGGCGATGTATTGTAATTACACGCGTGCTTATATAGAGGGAAGCATCTATTGGAACTATGAAATTTTGAGTGAATACTATTGGAGAATATAACGCGGAAGGAAGACATGTTTAAAGATGGATGACTGAAGGTATAAATAGGAAAGTCAGGGATTGACGAGTGAGTTAGGAAGTTAGCTTTTGGCTTTTGGTGAGAGACGCGCGCGCGAAGGTTGTGTGATAGAATGGGATGATGTTGGAGTTATGTTTGTGAATAATAGTGAGGCAGTAATTGTTTAAACAACTGCGTAACCCGAACCGGGGATGAATCGTAAAAGACATTCATAAACAAAACAATAATTAAATCGAAGTTGAAGATAAAATTAGTTTGTTTATTTTCAAGAAAATAATAAGTGCGTAAGCAGATTTGAATAAAGATAACAGTTGTAACGTTAGTAGCGTCAAGGTTAGCGCGTGTTCTTGTACCGACATTCAGTTAAAAGTATTTATGGGACCACCTGTTAAGTGAACGAAGTGTTCGTTGTATATTAAGCCAATGTTTAAGTAACGTTATATGACATTGAAAGTTTATTTGTATAAGGGACTAGATTGGTGTAAAGGTTGCTAGAAATTTTAAGAGGCCGTTATTACATGTTTGTGGAGTAATAACCTCGCATAGTGAACTATTCGCGAGTGCACAGAGGAATAAGTTTTGTTGAGCCTTTGTAATGTGCGTTCATGCAATTTAAGGATTACAAATGGACTACACATAATTGATTTACGGAAGAAAGAAAAAAGAAAATCCAAGGATTAATGGACAATTTTAAGTAAGAAATTAGATTTAAGAATTTTTAAGAACTCATTTAAGCCCGATTATCTTTAGCCAGTTTATTTGCGTATTGTTGTTTCAATTATTAAGTAGTTTTGAAAGGAAGAGATAATCGTTCTTGAGTCTTATTGTATGGTTTGTTTTAGTAGTAAGAATGAAAAGTGGTATTTGGTGGTTTAACTTTCAACCACGCTGATGTAAATTTATGTAGATATTTGTGTTTTTGTTTCATTTTGTGCAGGACAATATATGTATTTACCGTTGATTGTTATTCTGTTGTTTATTTAGCCAGGTATGAAACACAGTTGTAACATTTACTTAATTGGTGATCTAGTTTTGACAATTTTAAAAGTAAGCTTTGCATATTTTTGGATTTTTAAGATTAATGAACAACCTGAAAGGTTATATTTGCCAGGTTGATTGCAAAATTTTCATGTTTGTTTCATTAGCGCAATGCACAATTAACGGATCAGCTGTTGTCTTAAAAATGTCATGAAGTATAATTAAAGACTAGAGTTTTGAGAAATTATACAGGTACGGATGTCTATTACGATTCAGAGAAATTATTTTGAAGTAACATTTATTAAGCCGAAGACATTGATCTTCTTTTATTTAGGGATTTCCAAAATTAATTACCGAATATTGGATGAAGAAATATTTTACTCAGTAATAAGTAGAAATTTAACGTTGTATGTATACGAGGGATACGCAGAAAATATTCAGTTACCGTATTATAACTTTTGTTTTGGATATTTTAGTTTACGAGGTGTATCAAAAAGTTTTTAATAACCTGGGTAGTGCTAAATTTATTTGAGTTTGAGTTGAATTGTTTTGGACGAGTGTTTGTTTTAGAACCCTCGTGTAAGAGTTTACTGAGTAAGCACAATCCTACTTTCCACAATCAAGTGGGGTTAATTAACATCCAGCTTAAGACAATTATATTATCAAAGTTTCGATTGTGGTGGCGCCTAGAGACATATTTTCCCGGACTGAGCTGTTTGAATGTAGGTGTAAGGTGTTTGAGCATATTAATCATTCATTTTACTTATTATTTCGACCACGCCCATCTCCCTGTTAGCTGGCTTGGCAACCCGCTTACATTAGTAAGCATGCACGACGCCTAGTGCGGTTTGGACGTGTAACAGCACAAACGCACTCAGTCATATACGCACACATGAAAACACGCATACCCGCACACACGTACGTACACACACATACGCACACACACGTACACACACGCACACACACACACACGCACACACGCGCACATATGCACACACGCACACACTCGATCACACACGCATACACATGCACACACACGCACACACACGCACACACACGCACACACACGCACACACACGCAAACACTCGCTCACACACGCACACACTTAGATATAAATACATTACCGTATCTAGACTAGACGATAAAATTCCAAATAACTTGATTTTATTCGCAGATGATTAAATTATTCAATCTGACCGAAATTACATTGACGGCGGAGCTGCAACGTATTACAAAAATAAATTAAAGTTAGAAAAACTAAATCTTCCTTTAACAAATCTACGAGATTATAATATATTCGTTGACGATTTTGAATGCAAGTATTCTCATTTTTAGTGATATCCAATAACATAATTTGTATTGGAGAATTTAATCTTCATTTGCTGAATATAAATAAAGCAATACCTAGATACGTTAAATATTTGTAATGTAGTTCAAGTTACTAACGAACTTACAAGAATATCCATATACCAGTTGTGTCCTAATTGACTACTTAGCTTTAATTAAAAATCATTCAGTTGAAGGCAGTCATTGTGTATATGATCACGCTATTATTTTAGCAGAACTTAATCTAGTTACTACCAAGGTTAAATCCATCATTATGGGCAATTTAGAAAAATAATAATATGCCCGTTGATTAATTTTTAAGTCCTCACCACATTAGTTCGGTTCTAAAAAATTTCAAGGCTTAACAATCAGTGCTTTTTCACAATTCAAGTGTTCCATATCAAATTTTACTTGGATATTTTCTCTTTAAAATCGTATTTAAACATTCACCAATATGAGTGAATAATTCAAAACTGAAACTTCTGCTTAATAAGATATCCTGTTATTGGTGTTCCGTATTTATTGACTGTAAAAGCCAAATAATTAAATTTTGTAATCGATCTGTCAAAATAAGCATATATGAGATAAATCATTAAGTCCAAAATATCCAAAGATTAATTAATTTCAGGTGTAGCCCGTTATGTAATTTTCCATAAGCTCGTCATGAAATTTTACCACAAAATATTTGAATGTGATGACATTTCAGAATATAAATTCGTGTATTAAAGTAACACTTTGTTATAAATAATCTACGTTTGGGTAGTTTGTCTTTACTACCTTTATTAAGATTATAAAATAATATTGATTGGCAATATCTGTCAAATCACTTGATTAGCACTAGATCTTAATATTCTTGTTCTGCTGCGTGTTTGTATGTACTATATTTAAGGTGCTGGTTTGGAAAGGGTTTAGAGGAGTGTTGGATAGTGTTAGATGGTTATTGTTATTATTTGGTTTAATTTGTCGTATTACAGGCTTCCATACTGGTGATATTCTAGAACCATCATCACGCTTATTTAAAGCCAAGGGACATTTTGTTAGAATCAATATTTTATCGAGTTTCAAGGCGATGTGTTGCTAAAGAATTGGAATCAGCATGTTGTTTATGGCTAATTTGTGTTCTTGTGCTCTAATGCTCAGTTTCCTATTAGTTTGTCCGATGTAAGATCTATGACAATCATTACATGGAATCTCATATATTCCTGTATCGTCACCATGTATTTAAGTTGCTCTTTCTTGCTCAGTGAAATTCTTTGTACATTCCAGTTTACACTTAGAGCAGTCAATCTGTTTTAATGTAGGATTTGGTGTTGTAATTCCCCTAGTATTCACATATTGCTTTTCCGTATTTCTACGACGTTCTCGAGTATTATTTATTTATTATATAAATTGATCGTACTAATGGTTCACAATAACCTGGTTAAAACTCTTATTATGTTCTGTAATGCACGCATCTTTTTACACACTTAACGAAGTTTCGTTGTCTGTAGGTGCAACTGTGACTTCACTAAAATAAGAGGCATCACATTCCCTAGGTACATCATAGTTGCTGCGAACAGAACTCAGCAGTATTATGCATGATTCTTCTAGTACGCTGATTCATCTGAAATATAACAATATTTTTCAGATGAACTTCATTTTAAGCAAATTCCATTTGCGTTTGCATATTATGAAAAAGCAAATGAAATTTCACCTCTCAATAGAGAAGAAAATCACAAATAATACAAAATAAAAAATAACACAAACGAAAATAATGCAATAACACTGAAAAAACGTCCTGCAATAAAATGCTAGTATAATCATTTATCCAATCGCAATATAACTTTATGATAATGAAATAAACATAATAGAACCAAAACAATATTCGGAACCTTCTTATTGGGCAGATTATAATAATAAACCTGTGTGCGAGGGTTAATGGGGGAGAAAAACTGCCCCTTCTTAACGAAAGTTCGATCACCAGGAGTTTACAGCTCGTTCTTTGGCGGGATTACACGATAACGTGTATACGCCTTAAGCGCTTGAACTAACTATATCTATCTAAAATTATTCGTTATCCTCCACATTGGTTTATTGAACCCCCTTCATTAATTAAATATTAACTAGCCTATCCTAAAAAAGTCGCTTAAATTTTTCAAGCGCGTAAAAAATTCCCTTACTGCTCGTGGAAATTCGCCCCATTCGAAAACTCCATCGACAGTTTTTCCTGCAACTCATCGACATGATTTCACACAGTTTGTTTTTACTTTAGTTCATATTGCAGCCCATATAAATGATTCTTCTGTCCGCAATGACTATTTCAACAAGCTGGAAACGGCAGACTACATGTGAGAGTCTTCTCGGCGCCGTATTCCAGCGCTCTTGCACCATCTTTACACTTTACAAAACGACTGCGTTTTAATTTTCAAACCTTGAATAATTTATAGGATATTCCTGATATTACTTTAATTTAGTTATACTAAAAAATACCTATTTCTACTCAATCTTACAAATTCTAAAATCAAAAGATACGTCGGTTTAACTACATATTTATTATAATGATCTACACAGCTAAGACATTACTGATACTTGTTATTTACACGAACTAATAATTCTTAACAAACTAGTAACAGGGTTTCACTGTAGATCAAGAACAACACGCGAATCATATCTAAATTTTGCACTTCCAATTCCAACTTGTCAATTAGAACAAAAGATTTATTTCGTTTTGTACTACAAGACGTTTAAATGACAGTAATTTTTGTAAGGCTTTCAAATACTTTTCCTAATGTATGCGTTATGCAATCCAACTATGAGAGTTTATGCTACATTTAAGATGTACGATACTAACAAATAATTGGTAATTCCGAAAATTATTGAAAAATCTTCGATAAAATCATGGACACATGAGAAACTAACCAGGCGATCCCGCCAAATTAATTTTGAGATTTTGAGGTTCTAAAATGAAAATTTAGAAAATTTAATTGTAATAGGTACTAAGTTTTGTCTGTAGCTCTAGAAATTGGTACAGACTTACTGTACTATTATGACTTGCTTTTCACTTGAGATTTCCACCACACAACGTTGTAAGTGGTGCAAACACTTCGTTCCCGGGCCAAATTAAATGAAAATTTTTATAAGATAAGGTCGTAGGCGCGCAAATACGGCTTCTTCATATAATTTCGATTATGTTTTTGACCATATCTTGATACGTGTACACGTGCGACTGTTTGTCAATAATTTACTATAATTATGTGGTTGTATGTGTATCATGCAAACACATACGACTATATGTTATTACCAATGTCAATAATTTATACTAATCATAAGTAATTACATGTAACTGCACTGAACATGGCAGGAACACGTGTAATTTTATTTCCGTGGTTTCTTTCACGTATCCTACCCGATATCGTATGACATTCTGTCGTACTACAAAATAGGTTTAGTTTTACATACAATGGTGCGAATATCTCAAACACCAAATGTTCCACATACGACCTTCTGCCACTCGGGTAGCGATATAAACCTCTGAATTAACGGTTCCAAAACATATCTACAAAAATATAGAAAAGTAAACACTGGTTTGTACCAGGTGGACCAATAATCCGATCCTCCGGCTATATCTCAGGAACTGTTTATCGTACGGCTTTGGGGAAAAAAATTCCTTAGTAAAAATGGCCAAGGGAAAATGCTGAAAATAAGTTTCTAGCTTTACTGCTAGAGGGCATAATCTTTATAGAAAAATTTAAAAACAATTTTTTTATAAAATATGTCCAATCATAGTAAATATTACATAAGTAAATTAGAATGATGCATAATTTCCGCATAATTGTTGTTTTCTCTATTTTTTCAAATAAAGGGAGGGGGGAGTGGGAATGTTTGTATGAATAAATGCCCATAATTTTGGTTTGGATCAACCGATTTTAACGAAATTATTCTCATTCGAAAGGGCGTAGATGAACCAATTACATTTACTATAAAACATTTGCATTTAGTTTGAATTGTCATACATAGAGGGCACTTTCGAATAAAAAAAAACTAAAATTTGTTTGTGTTAAAATTTTTAAATGTAAAGAGGTAAGTATTGTAAATTACAACGGAAACTGATTAAATTCGTAACAAAATGGCGCAAACCGCATGTAATTATCTTTGGTCTAACTCGAGATATAAGTAAAAATGTGTAAACATACGTAACTAGTATTGGCTCACTGTATTATAACTTAAAACAACAAAATGTATGAATAGAAGATCACACACAATAAAACTTAATGTCCAATTAAATGTTTCGGTTACGGTTTGCGCCATTTTGTTGCGAATTTAATCAGTTTCCGTTGTAATTTACAATACTTAGATATTTCCATTTAAAAATTTTAACATAGACAAATTTTATTTTTTTTTATTCGAAAGTGCCCTGTATCTACGACAATTAAAACGAAATGCGTTTGTTTTATAGTAGATGTAATTGGTTCATCTACGTCCTTTCGAACTAGAATAATCTCGTTAAAACCGATTAATCAAAACCTAAGTTATAGGTATGTATTCATACAAACATTCCCACTCTCTCCCTCCCTTTATTTGGAAAAATAGAGAAAGCAAAACTTGTGCAGAAATTATACATCATTCTAATTTACTTATTTAATACCTACTATGATTGGACATATTTAATAAATTGTTTTTAAATTTTTCTATACAGATTGTGCCCTCTAGCGGTAAAGCTAGAAACTTGAAACTTATTTCCAGCGATTTCCCTTGTCCGTTTTACCTAAGGAAATGTTTTACCCAAAGCTGTACGATAAACAGTTCATGAGATATAGCCAGAGGATCGGCTTATTGGTCCACCCGGTACATAATCTCAATAAATCTTATAAATCGTTTCATAAAACTGTATTAATAATAAATTAAGAACGTTAAAGAATCTCATTGACATTCGCTTTTACTATAAAAATTTAAATGTATGACAACCCAAACCAGTTATAATAAAAAAAATATTCTTACCACAGTATTTGTCAAATAATATTATTATATATTATATATTATTCAATACACCTAGTTACCTAAATTTGTGTTGTTAAGTGGGGAAAACCTTATAAATACGAATATATATTTTCCACACTTTCACACGTCCAAATTGATACAGATAGAAGTTCTCCCCGGTTTAATTAGAATAAGTACAAAGATTCAAGCTATATAAAAGACAAAGATGTTTAAAAGGGGACTCTCGCAAGATAAAGACATCCAAAAAGTATTGCGGGAAAAACCTAAAACTCTAGTTTTAGAGCGCAATAAAATAAAAGTCGCAACTGACTTCTCCACTGGATACGCATGTTACGATGAACACATAACATACCGAATGAAAGTTTTATAGTTTTAAATCTAGAATTCTCTTTTTGCCTTTAGGTTTAGAAAAGGGTAAAATATATCATAAAATAAGAATGTCATAACATAACAATTATGGAAACACTCTTTATATACTTTTTATTAAAATATCAATATGTGTAATATTTTCACACAGACACATACCTACTATTAAAACGTAAGTATTTCGTTTTCTACTAATACCAAGGTATGATTTTATTCATTTTCCTTTTAAATCGATGCCAATAAATGTGCCAAGTTATACTAGTCTTTATTTCATTTTGATACGTTAATATTGGACATCTTTAAATGACTAGTAGCGTATAATATGACAATGTGAAATGGAACTATATAATTTACGTATAAGAAGGGAAACATTACGTACTTTAACTTACTTGTCAATGGAAAACTTGTAGTCTTAGGATGTAATAGAGAAAATGATGGTAAACACCGACGGAAACAAGGTATTATTCTGAACGCACGAATGAATCCTGCTCTGAATCTTGAATTCATGTAACAATAAATGATTGGATTGTAGCAAGCATGAGACATTGCTAACCAGTGCAGCGCAAACCACAAATAAGGTTTTAAATCGTCACTGATAGAAACTTGTACCACCTGAAACAAAAACACAAATTACCTTTACAGTCAAATTTGAAAAAACATAACTAATTATTACTTTATAATAATTCAAAATAATTATATTCAAAATAAATACGTATTTCAGAATTTTTATTGTAACAATTTCTCTTATTTTTTAATAATCTTGACTTCTATGGAAGTCACATATATTAATCTTAAGATGTACCTACATGAAAGCTTACAACTTGGGATAGTGTCACCAAATAAATCTAATCACTATTGTAAATAAAACAATTATCACCAGTGTAGAAGACATTCAATGTGTAATAATTATTAAGCTTATTGTAGGAATAAAGGGAGATGTTTCTATATAACGTGGAAAAATAGAAGGGGATAAAGCTTGTGTAAATAAAATAATAAATATTATTTACAAGGAAGAATGTTCAATTTAACAAATGGAGTTTTATTACTGTCTAAAACATCAAACATCAAAACAAAATTAAACAAATTGTAATTTCTTACTCGAAATGTAGATACAGATGAAACGTAGCACTTTCCTCTTAATCTGTGTTGAAATTGTATTTTCACACAAAATATATTGTTATTGTTCAAATCGATTCAGATACTTTGGTTTCCATTCTTAGAGGAGAGTTTCTGAACAGAACTAACTTCTTAAACTCTATATTTCTTGTTTGTACTATCATTTCCTATCATTTTGCTGAGTTGTGTATGTCACAGCCAAAGCAAATAATCTAGCTATTATGTATAGACATTATGGATAATAACTAGCGAATTCGGTTAAAGTGATTAATTACGTTTTATTTATCATTTTATCCGGTAGTTTGGTCAAAGTGAATAATAAAGCTTTATTAATTACTTTTTCCTACCATGATACATATTATCTATATTAAATACTCAGTTAATCAGTTTGCCTTCTTGGTTATGTATAAAAACTATTACATTTGGGAGAACTAATAAAATGAATCGATTTTGCTTAATGTTTAATATTTTAACAACTTAATGTATTTTACCACTAATAGTATTCAAAACGTAGAATATACTCACTATGAATATAAGATGTAGGTAATGAAAAAGAAATGCCTTTAAAACAGTATTTTGTATTTCAAAGTTACCTGAAATGTAAAAAATATGTCCTAACTTATTTTTACAAGGGAGACTTTTATGGCACTTTGAGTTACACAAGACGTTGCATCTCTTACACTTGCATCAATTGAAAGTACAACCGCCAATGCAATTGCACTGTTGGAATCCCTGGCCACCTAGATAGGATCCTTTTCTTGCACATTCCCGCATTGGTACTGTTCGTCTGGAACTTCGCTCACTGAAATGCATTTCTCCTTGCAATTAGTAAATTGGTTTCATACGTAGAGTTGATTTAATATTCCATGCTTTGTATCAAGCCGATACATCCCTTCTTTCTCAATTGCCATTATGACAGCAATAACGTTTCTATCGTCCTCTTAGCTTGGTCTACACATGGTATTTTTACCACGATGTTATCACCTACATTAGCAATAGTATATTTCACTGATGACAGATCCAACATCTTATCTGCCTGTTTTTGTAGAACTTCTTTATATCTTGGATGGCCTGTACTTTTTTGGTACCAAAATAGCTTCTTCTGACAAGATATCCAAATCCATACTAATGTGAGCCTCTATTTTAGAAATACTGTTTGATGTAACTTCCTTCTCTGATTGGTTTACATCTTTAGTTTGGTTATCAACTTGAGCGTTTGCTTGAGTGTGGTCAGCTTTATCAGCTTGACTCTCCTCTTCAACTTTCTTACCATCAACATCAACTTCGTCATTTTTGTCGCTTTCGTTCAATACCATCTCTAGATGTTCTTCTGTAGTAACGTTATTCAGTGAATCTGGAGGAAGGTTTATTCCTATTCTAGCTATGCAGTTTTTCATAAACAGGACGAAACCCTTCAGACCATTTTGTTGTATTATTGGATTATAACCAAGTACAGAGCATTTCTTCAACATCCTGGTTGGCCCTTTCAACTGACCGCCGTGACTGAGATTGTCTGGGCTTGCCATGTACAATTTTTAGTTCGGGCCACATTGCACACACTTCTTCGACTACCCTATTCGCAAATTCTCTCGCATTGTCACTTTGAAAAATACAAGGGGCTCCAAAAATGGTAAATATATCAAGCTAGTGAAAAGCAACTTCTTCCGCTCTTTTGGACGTCTATGGCCTCAGCTGTACAAACTTTGTAAGGTGCCCTTGATATACCATAATGAATGTGTAATCTCCGTCAGTGTGTGACTGCATGTCAATCAAATTTGTCTGACATCTTGAATTAAATTCCTTACATAGAATCGGCTTGATAAGCAGTCCTTTTCTCGGTAAACTTTCACCATTCTAACCTGATCACCATTACCGATATTGAGACGACAGAAATAGATTACTTGAAAAGCTTCTTCAAATTGACTCACCTTCGTTTTTCACAGGAACAAAGAGTTTTTCAGAATTTCCAATTTTCACAATATCCTTGCAAAACGTTGGTAACCTTCAGGAGTCCTCTTAATGATCTTGTTCCTAGCCTCTTTGACTTTCAATGTCAGCGACCGATACTGATCGCTTGTAAACAACCTTTACTCTCAATAAGATTATTTACTTGTTCAGTAAAACGAATTCTCATATTGTCAGTCATTTTAACAGCAATAAAAAATTTTCGAATTTAACACCAACACTAAACACTAAACACTAAACACTAAACACTAAGCACTAAACACTAAATACTAAACACTAAACACTGAACACTGAACACTGAACACTAAACACTAAACACTAAACGCTAAACGCTAAACGCCAAACGCCAAACGCCAAACGCCAAACGCCAAACGCCAAACGCCAAACGCCAAACGCCAAACGCCAAACGCCAAACGCCAAACGCCAAACGCCAAACGCCAAACGCCAAACGACAAACGCCAAACGCCAAACGCGAAACGCCAAACGCCAAACGCCAAACGCCAAACGCCAAACGCCAAACGCCAAAAGCCAAACGCCAAACGTCAAACAGCCAAACGCCAAACGCCAAACGCCAAACGCCAAACGCCAAACGCCAAACGCCAAACGCCAAACAAACGCCAAACGCAAAACGCCAAACGCCAAACGCCAAACGCCAAACGCCAAACGCCAAACGCCAAACGCCAAACGCCAAACGCCAAACGCCAAACGCCAAACGCCAAACGCCAAACGCCAAACGCCAAACGCCAAACGCCAAACGCCAAACGCCAAACGCCAAACGCCAAACGCCAAACGCCAAACGCCAAACGCCAAACGCCAAACGCCAAACGCCAAACGCCAAACGCCAAACGCCAAACGCCAAACGCCAAACGCCAAACGCCAAACGCCAAACGCCAAACGCCAAACGCCAAACGCCAAACGCCAAACGCCAAACGCCAAACGCCAAACGCCAAACGCCAAACGCCAAACGCTAAACACTAAACACTAAACACTAAACACCAACTATAACGACCCAAGCGCAACTGAAAACGCACTACTTACCGCACATTACATGCACTTGAACTGTTGCGTCATCCACCGTGACTGTGGTGACTGTTTGCACGCGGTCGGTAGACGCAGACACAGAGGAGTCACGTGACTTCCCCACCTACCTGAGCAGAACAGTGCATGAGAATTATTACTTTGACTAACCCATATTAGTTGTTATTCATAATGTCTAGTCAAAGTGATTAATATTTAAAAATATTTATTAGTTTAGCCAAACTGTACGGGGTGGCCAACTAAGAATGCAAGGTACTGTATCTGGGAAACTATACATCGTAGAGGCTTGCGGAAAGAAAAGGTTTACTAAAACGGTCAATGCATAAACCTGGAAAATAATTTCATGCTTCTGAAATGGCCGCTAGGGGGCGTAACTGCAATCTGGAATCTAAAAAAGTGATGTTTCTGTGGATTGTGCTATATTAACCTAATAAAAAAATAACTGGTCTTTGAAGTCGAGGATAATCTGTACTTTTTTTGTTTGGCACTTTTTGACGTATCTATAAAAATAAAGTGGTGGAGGGTATTCAAAGGTTTCCTTAAATCACCCCCCGTATCTTCGAAACGGCTAATCCGTTTTTAACAAACTTGAGCGCGTTGAAAAGAACTTTTCTTGAGCTACAAATGTTAAAATAATTGAAGTTTTGTTAGTTTCACATGTCGTCGCTAGAGGGCTTTGTTCGACATTCCGACTGAAACGGTAAATTTTCGCAAAAAAATTAAATGCATTGGTATGACTTTTTTCCATGAACAAGTAGCTGAATGATGCCTAAACAAGCTCGCGAAAACCGCATCTCGATATCTTGTTCCTAACCTAAAATATCGGCCAAGGAAAGCTTTATACGAAAATCCCTTAAATTTTTATTTTTTTAACTATATTTTTCAGGAGTTTTTTCTATTATGTAAGTTGTGGCCCTAAAAAAGGACCGACTTAAAGGAGGAAGGTTTTTAATGCCCCCGTAAATGCTCGCCAATGCTGACCATCACTCTGTGCATTGCTGAGGCCTCTTATGGGTAGACAAAACTGCAGCTTCACTTTCGGCTCTGAATAGGTTACCTAGAAATTGCGATTTTAAATGTTTGTAAATTTATACACCAGAATAAAATCACCCTTTTTGAAATTACTACGGGCAAGTAAGCAATGCTAAAAGTTATACGAAAGGCCTATTTTTTGTTTGTTTAAATGCCTATTCACTATGGATATATATGAAAAATACAATTAATAGAAGCAGGAAATGAAAACAGATACCTAAACAAAACATACATAATCCTCAAATTGTCAATAGTTGTCAATACTTTCGCGTTACTTTGAGCAATTTTTTGCTTTCAAAATGAGTTTTACGAATAATGAAGCTGTTGATATGCTTGCGGTTTATTTTGAATGTCTTCAGAATGCCGCAGTAGCTAAAAGAGTTTACGCGGCTCGATATCCAAATCGGCGTCCATACGATGTAAGAGTTTTTCCCCGATTAGTGGCGAGCGTACGAGCCAATGGTAGTTTTCGGCCTACGTTTCAACGGCAAACAATTGGAAATACACAAGAAAATATTAACCGTGTACTGGGCTATATTGAAGGAAATCCTCATGTTAGCATAAGAGCATTATCCACTGAGTTGGGCATATCACGGTCAACGGTTCAAAATATTTTGAAGGACCATAGGTAAGTTCTAATGGCCATCAAAATATATAAGTATTCGTTTAAAGTTTTTTTAATTACTTTAAGAATACACCCATAAGATGTCGTTTTGCGTCAGGCCTTGAAAGAGGAAGATTTTGATCGAAGGTTAGACTATTACCATTGGATGTTAGGCGTGATACGCGAAAATAGAAAATTTTTATTTCAAATTCTTTGGACCGATGAAGCCACCTTCAGTAGTGACGGGAGAGTCAACCTGCACAATATGCATTATTGGTCTGCAGAAAATCCCCATTGGTTGCGTGAAGTTCAGCGCCAAGGACGTTGGGAGTTTAAATGTATGGTGTGGCATACTGGGAGGCAGAATTATTGGGCCATATTTTTTCGAGCAACCCCTAAACGGCAATGTATTTCTTGACTTTTTGGCCAATCAATTACCGTTGTTGTTAGAAGATGTGCCTCGGGAAACAAGGCAAAAATTGTTTTTGCAGTTGGATGGTTGCCCAGCACATTTTGCTATTAATGTGCGAGAGCATATTAATGCAGTATTTCAACAGCGGTGGATTGGAAGAGGAAGTCTGTTTCCATGGCCTTCGCGATCGCCAGACAACTTGCCTCGATTTTTAATTATGAGGGCGCTTAAAGGACCTCGTGTTTCGGACTCAACCTACTACTAGAGAAGATATGAAAAACCAGATTCGTAACGCAACTTACATAATAGAAAAAATTCCAGAAAAATATAGTTAAAAAAAAAAATTTAAGGGATTTTCGTGTTAAGCTTTCTTTAGCCGATATTTTAGGTTAGGAACAAGATATCGAGATGCGGTTTTCGGGAGCTTGTTTAGCCATCATTTAGCTACTTGTTTATGAAAAAAAGTCATACCAATGCATTTATTTTTTTTGCGAACATTAACCGCTTCTGTCGGAATGTCGAACAAAGCCCTCTAGCGACGACATGTGAAACCAACAAAACTTCAATTATTTTAAGATTTGTAGCCCAAGAAAAGCTCTTTTCAACGCGCCCAAGCTTGTTAAAATCGGATTAGCCGTTTTGAAGACACTGGGGGTGATGTAAGGAAACCTTTGAATAACCCCAACAACTTAATTTTTATAGATACCTACGTCAAAAAGTGCCAAACACAAAAGTTCAGATTATCCTCGAGATCAGTTATTTTTTTATTAGGTTAATATGGCAGAATTCACAGAAACATCACTTTTTTAGATTCAAGATTGCAGTTACGCCTCCTAACGGCCATTTCAGAAACATGAAAATATTTTCCAGGTTTTTGTATTGGCCGTTTTAGTAATAACTTTTTTCCGCAAGCCTCTACGATGTATAGTTTCCCAGATACAGTACCTCGCATTCTGAGTTGGCCACCCCGTACATGTGGCAATATCGGTAAAGTTTTGTCTCTCTCACACTCATATAATGCTTATTGGATTTTTCTCTAGCTTATTATAAGTCAGACCCGCAATAATGTTTTTCCGTACCTGTACAAGTGAGTAATGTTACAAATATTTTACGAAAAAGCTTGTGAATATTTTGAATAAACAGACTAATTTATTTCAAGCAATAAATAGTTATGAAATTTATGCATGACTTGATTTACTTAATAATAATTTATAGCAAAATGGTAGATATAGTGAATGTCAAAAAAGCTGATTTTAGGTTTGTTCTAGAGAAGTTTCAAATATAGTATAAAAATTAATTTCAAGGGTTTGAAAATTGGAACGTTCTAACACAAGAAGACTAAAAAACTAAAAGGTCAAGGGCAGCAATTTAACCTAATATTCCTGCCTTTAGATGTTT
The DNA here is from genome assembly GCA_036346205.1 of Vesta saturnalis. NCBI lineage: Eukaryota > Metazoa > Arthropoda > Insecta > Coleoptera > Lampyridae > Vesta > Vesta saturnalis. The sequence continues at coordinate 997,458 of JARFJB010001999.1, forward strand.
ATTTGGGGTTTCGTAGAGTGCGCTGATACTATAAATTACCGATGCTTTCCTTACGATGAATTGACCTATTTCAACATTATAAATATAGTGTACAAAGGCAATCATTTTATACATATATATATATATATATATATATATATATATATATATACATATATATATATATATATATATATATATATATATATATATATATATATATATTGATACTGATACCAAACAGGAAGCTTCATAGTTTTACAAAAAAAAACGTTTGATTTGATTACAACATGACAGATGAAGATTTATGTACTGGCCACAGCAAGCTTTGTACTTCGGCAACACTTCTGGCGTCCGCCCGGAATCATATTAACGCATTTAAATATCGCAGTGAGTGAAAATTGCCCATGGGACATGTGAAAAATTAAATCTCTTTAAATTGACATTGCGAAAAAGTGCAGGAAAAACAATACAATGAGGCAAATGCCAATACAAGGATCAGCTGCGGTCTGTCGCAGTACAGTGTTCTACAAAATATATCTGATTTCATATTCAACATTATGTAAATATTAATAAACAGTGTTTAAGGTAGTCTTTAAAGAAAAGTTAAGTGAAAGGAATCAAAAAAATGAAAAAACAGCATTCAGTGTTCAAGTAAAACTATAGGTCACTAGTGACCAGAAGTAAAGTTTAGCTCACCGTTTTAGTCCGTAAATGACTTATACTTTTAGTATTTTAAAATTTGTTTAGAACTGTAACCGAAAAATGAGTATTCGTCTTGTGTAATACTATTATGAAAACTAAGGCTATCACGATTTTAATATTTTTTCTATATGAATCACACAGCTAACTGACTGACTGATCCACTCATCAACCCTCAGTCCAAACTATTTAACTTAGAGACATGAAATTTTCAGGTATCAGAGCCTACATGATTGAGGTGTAGAACAAGAAACGATTTAAAGAAATACTCTCCTTAAGAGGGTGAAACATAGAGTTGAAGGTCGATATCATTTTCCTGGTTAATTCTATTAGGAGATTAAAATTTGGATAAGTTACTTATTGAACAATGTGTGATACCACAGGGCGGTTTTTGACATTCTTTGTAGGGGGTGAAATTAAGGATTAAAGGGAAGTGGAAGGTAATCTTTCGTTTTGTGACATCCAATATTATCTGATCTAATACGAGTGGAGACTTGATATTCGTCAAATATACGCATGTTTTAAAACCGGGACTGAAAAAATTTTTCACATTTAAATTAAAAGAGCGACTTTTAGACACTGTAAATTGGGTAAATGTTTATGTGTAAGTTATAATACTATTTAATGCAATTTTAAATAAACTCTGCGTTAACAGTACCAGTCCAAGTAGTTGACGAATCCGCGCATAACATTTATTGTAAATGTATCGTTGAAATTAGTGCAAATACTTTCAAATTTGTAACCTTCAACAATAATAATAGTAATCTGTAGTAGATAGTTTTACATGTTATACATATACAGGTGTTACAATAATATATAATATTCGTGAATAAGAGATTATTTATTAAAATTAAGCCAATAGAAACCATTTATGTGTTGTCTTGATTGTTAAAGCTAATTGAACGTATTCTAACCTAAAAGCCAAAAATTATTGGGTGCATACAATATTAGTAATTCATGCAAAGTTTAATTTTAAGAAAGTACGCTGAATTTATCATTAAAATTAAAATCTTGACGAGTACAATGTAAAATGTAGCATTTACGTGGCACTTATCTCACATGTAAGTGAAGATACAAAGTACGAATTAGTTTAATATTTAAGATTGTTTGTTTTTCTGCACTTCAAACTGAAAAAAAGTAATCCTAAAAATCTGATACTAGTTTCCTATTTTATACATTAGTTTGGCGAATAATTAAATATTCCCCCAATCCTATGCAATCGAAATAATTTAAGCATTAGACAAAGGTCTTTTGCTTAATTGTCTTACGCAGGTAGGCACATCTTTAAATTGATTGTGTGGAATTTTCAATGTTCTTATATTATTTCCACACTAACTGGTTTCAAACTGATTGTTGTCTAAATTTTATTGCATGTCAGAATTACTAAATAATAGTTTAAACTAACAATTAACAATCCACATTTAAATTGGTAAAATTTTTGGACATTTCTTTCTTAAAACAAATCTTATATAAATTTTTGTTTCCTCCATCCTGTGGGCGTTTTTTAACATAATAATTTGCAAATAAAACGATATTTCAAATTCGGACTCATTTGGTATATACGAAGTAGCCCTTAAAGAGCCCGAACATAGCTGCCAATATTTGGGCTACACAAGGTCACGTTAGTATATTCAGACAAGCTGTATATAAAAGTTACCTCTTCAGCGTGATCACAAAAACCAATCTGCATATACTGCACACATACAAGGTATATTATGGAGCCCACCCGCAGACGGGCTTCATAACGTTTTTTAATTAGTCATAAAAATAATACACATGTACAACAAATGCATGGACACTACACTTAAAACAAATGTGTAGAACAGAATTAGACATCACAGATTGTTATCAAAAAACTGTTTTAAAGAGTAATAACATTTTTTTATTAACAGATATCTTATTTTTTGCTTAAAAATGTTTTGAGTGTAATCTTTGTATGTATTACGTAACTTATTCTATATTTTATATTCAAATACTTTGGACAGTTTTCAAAGGTTGTTAAATTGTGCGAAGGTATGTCCATAATACATTTATTTCTTGTAACATAATTATGATGTGCTGATACATAGTCACACTCTGTTTTAGAAAACACAAGCATATAAATTATTAATAAGCATGGCAATGCCAAAATCTTTAATTGTACAAAAATGTTTTTACAACTTGTACGATGGTGTGCTCCTGCTGTATTTCTTATTGCCTTTCTTTGCACCTTAAAAACCCTGTTTCTTGCTGGGGATGCACCCCACGCGATAAGGCCACATGATATTATTGATTGAACATATGCGCAATAGAAAGCAATCAACACAGACGTATCTACTAATACGCGTAATTGAACATCCAACAAACCATCATTTTGAATAGATTCCTAAAAACTTAATAACATTTTCTTGTTTAATGGCCCTATCCAATGATTTTACCGAAACACTTATGTTATTTTTTTTTCCATTTCTTTTAATGTAACCATAGTGAACAGTTTAATTATTTGTTGACCAGTAAAAATGTTAAAGTTGGTTTTATGATGTAAAACGCATTTCATCTTAATTATAAATTCATTCTTTAATTAATTCTGTTTTTTGTTATTATTAAAAACCAATAGGTCATGGGTGCCAGTGACGCTGTGTTTTCGTGCAATAATAAATCAAAAAACTTTTGTTAGTGACTGGTGTGTTTGTTTTTATTTTTGTGTTTGTGGAGTTGAATTAATTGATTTATTAATTTAAACACATTCAGGCAATCATAAACAATCAGTTGTGAACTAATACAAATGGATCCAGTTTGGAATAGTATCAGGCCTTTACACAGTGAAGCGGATTGGCCTCTATGGAAAAGAAAAACAAGAGATTTATTAGATGATATCGAGGGAGCGCTAGACGTAATTGATGGGGAGTTACCAAAGCTGAAACCTTTAGATGAAAACGCTACAGCTGATCAAATCAAAACTCATAAAGAGAAGTGCGATTTGTATACAAAAGCAAACAGCTATGCCAAGTCTACAATTTCTTTATCAGTTACTGATTAAGTTTATCAAAAAATAATAGATTCAGATACGGCTAATGAAGCCTGGAAGGGTTTGAAAAATCAGTTTGAAGCCACTTGTAAAGACCATCTCTTTCAGTTGTGTTGTGACTCCTTTACTTGGAGTCCAAATGGGGATGTTTCAACTCATATAGCTAAACTAAAAACTATTTGGGATGAGTTGAACAATGGATTAAAGGCAAGTAAAGAAAATACTTTACCAGAATTGTTGATCGTTTGTAAGTTCATGTTGCCAACCAGTTTTAGTAATTTTAGGTGAAGTTGGTTGTTGCTTAAAGAGGATGACAAAAAGAACTCCGAGGAACTAGCAGTTCAACTTCGTATGTGTGAAAGAAATTTGAAAACAGATAGATCTAGTGAATGTACTTTTCGTGAAGCTCTTAAGGCCAACGTCATTGGGCAACATTGAAAACAAACTTCTAGGCAAAATGCTAATCAAACTTCAAAAACAAAGACAAAGAAACGTACCTGTAATTACTGAAACCAGGCTGGGCATTGGGTCAAGGCATGTAAGAAATGGATTTCAGATGGCAAACCAAAGAAATGCCAAGAAACCTTTGCCACAGTTTGCACCTCTATGGTAATGTTTGTAGAGCAGGAAGCATTTGTGGCTGAAACTGATCCAAGGCCATGGTGGCTTGATAACGGGTCCACTAGACACGTTACAAACGATTTAGGATATTTCATAGAGTTTCGGAAGTTCGAGAATCCTTGTGGCATCAAGGCGGCAGACACAGAAACTTTGGAAACAGTAGGGGAGGGTACAATTGTGGCCAAGACGTCTTATGGAAATGAGGTGAAGCTACCAAACGTTTGGTACCAAAGCTGTCGGTACTCAGTACTAGCAGCGCATGGTAAGCTTCCTGACTGTTTGAATCAACAAATAGAATTTGTAAATTTTTGACCAAAGGAAATCTTATATTACAGGGAAGACGAGAAATAGATGGGACATTATATAAGTTAGATCTTATGCCAGAAATACCTACTCAGAATCTAAAGGTTAACTTAACGGACAGTAAGTCTGGCGTCTTACAGTTATACCATGAGAAGTTTGGGCATTAAAATAAAAGACAGGATAAAACTTTGCTTGAAAATAAAATGAACGTAAAAGTGCCTATTGAAGAAGGTATTTGTGAATCATGCATTATGGCAAAGCTCATAGATTACCTTTTGGTGTAAGAGAAAAGTTTAAAACAACAGGAATTGGTATCAGGAGGCGTCTGTGGACCTTTCTCTGAATCCTTCTCAAAATTCAAGTATATGGTAGTTTACAAGGATACATTTACAAAGTTTAGGAAGTGCTATTTTTTAAAGGAAAGGTCTGAGGTGATAAACACTCTGAAAGATTACCTTAGGTTTGTCAAAGTTTCAGGATACACCGTCAAAGAATTTTTGAATGACAATGGTGGAGAGATAGACAATAAGGGAGTAAGAAGTGTACTGCAGTCAGATGGAATTACTCGGATGCATACAGCTCCATACACACCAGAACAAAACGGAAATTCCGAACTATTGCAGAAATGACTAGGACTTTGATGCACTCAAACGAAGAGATTAAGTTTTCTGATTCAACGTGGACATAACTAGTATGTGCGTCCACTTACACACTGAATATGACAGGGAAATCCACAGCCGAAGGTGAAAATCCTTATTAGTTATGGGTAGGAGAGAAGACAATGATCAAACATCTGTGAATAATCGGTTCAACATGTTATGTTCACATCCCTGTACAAAGGCGACGTAAGATGGAGAAAAAGGTTGTTAAAGGATATCTAGTTGGCTACGATCGAGATGAAGATGGAGTTTAGATCAAGGAATACGTTCAATGGACGTGTTTCATGAGAAACTAACCAAGTGTGAAGAAAAAGTCGAGATTCCTATGAAATATATAGAACCAAACAAATGTGGGAAAGCAGTCAATAGATGAAAATAGTACTGATGAAGATGCGGAAGAACATGAAGAGCCAGGCAGGCTCAGATGAAGAATTTGATGTAGCTCTATCACCCTCAATGAATTTAAGAGACCGCGCATCACTTAAGAAACCGTCAATCTGTGGTGACTACATAATGCTGAGTGAAGGATTTATGTCGGACAGAGGGACTCCTGAGACATATCAAGAAGCTCTTCATCGAGAGGATAGACACCACTGGCAGTCAGCGATGAAACAAGAAATACATTCCCTACGAGATAATGATACGTGGGAGCTAGGGATCTTGCCTTCAGAAGCAAGGGCAATTCCATGTAAATGGATCTATAAAGTAAAACCAAACCTGATGGAACCATAGAAAAGTAAAAGGCCAAGCTGGTAATACAAGAGTTTAGTCTGAGACCAAGCATTGACTATACACAAACATTCAGTCCAGTTGCAAAAATAACAACAATAAGGTGAATGCAGAGAAAATGCATCTCATGTAATTCGACGTATCAACAGCCTTCTTATATGGCCATCTGGAAGAAATATTGTTCATGAAACAGTCGGAAGATTTCAGTGATAATACTAATATAGTATGAAGACTAAAACGCAGCATTTATGGCTTAAAACAGGGTCCAAGGTGTTGGTCGAAACGTTTTAGACATGAGGTTTTAAGGAAAGCTCAGCAGATCCGTGCTTACACATTAGACGTAACAACAACAAATTATTAGTGGTTTCTTGGTACGTGGATGACGGATTAGCCATGGCATTCTTCAAAAGGATGCTGAAAATTGTGTGAAACAATTGAAAGCAGAATTCAAAATTACAGTGCAACCAGCTTCGTATTTCCTAGGCTTTCAAATTAAACAATTTGAGACAGATCCATAAAGTTTAATCTATAAAAATTTGTCAGCAAGGCTATGCGAAAAGAATTTTAGAAGAATTTTATTTTGATCAGTGCACTCCGGTTTCCGTATCGTCAAGCAGTTGGTGCAGTTATGTATTTGATGATAGGAACAAGGCCAGACCTAGCATATAGCATCAGCTTTCTGTCAAGAACTTTGGATTGCGCTACAGAAAGTGATGTAACAATGCTTAAGACGGTACTGAGGTATATTGCAGGAACTGGGAATTCTCTATAGTCCTTCAGAGTCAAATGAGTTACGATGTTTTAGCGACGCTGACTTTGGCGGATGTAACAAGGCAGGAAGGTCAACGTCAGGAGTGGTAGCGCTTCACTCAGTAGGTGCTATGTCTTGGTCAAGTCAACGTCAGTCAGTCACAGCTACGTCAACTACTGAAGTTGAGTTGATAGTTGCTAATGCTGCTACAAAATAAATAATCTGGTTAAAGGAACTGTTTAGCAGTATGGGTTGGAATTGAGAAACTCTTGTCCTATAGGCCGGCAATCGGTCAACTGTAAAATTAACGCAAAACCCAGAATTTCGCCAACGGACTAAGCACATTAAAGTAAAATATTTCTTCGTGAGAGAGAAGGTCACTGACGGAGACATCAAAGGTCAGTCTAACTAGGAAGACTGGAAATCGCAAGAGGACAATTGGGACTATTTAAAAAGAAAAACTAGGGAAAGTGATTTCTTTTAATGTAACCATAGTAAAAATGTAATTATTTTTTGACAAGTAAAGATGTTAAAGTTGGTTTGATGATGTAAAACATATTTCATTTAGTTATATATAATTATATATATATATATATATATATATATATATATATATATATATATATATATATATATATTACGATAATATTAAATTGATATTTATACTTGGCCAACTAATATTTAAAAACAATCGGATGTTATATCTATTTTAAAATTATTATATTTATAATTATTTATATTGCTCAAACTAACTTTTAAAAACAGTTGCATGTAAAGACTCATCAAAGGGGATAGGGTTCAAAATTTAGAAGAGACTTTATATTTATATGACAAAGTAAAGTATTATTAATTTGAACTATACTAAGATTTTGAATATTATAATTATAGTTAATTTGATTAATGCACATTGAGTTATTGCCCAATTATATTCTATTATGTCTAAATTATTCAAAGAAATTGAATTATAAATTTTAATTTTCTTCAATATAGGTATGTGTCACACCCTGTACATAACAAAAATTTTTCAAAATGTATACTTGGGCATGCGCTGTGAATACGCAAACATGTGACTTTTGATTACAAGCAAAATGAAATACGCCATACATGTAAGTATAAATACGTTTGAATTTATTCAATATTATATTAACCGTTTAAATTTTAGACCAAATAATGTTCCCTTTGGACATGCAGACAAATTGTCGCACATCATGTTTGTTACAAAATATGGAAATTATGAACACAATAATGAAAATATCAATGTCAACAATAAAGTACAAAATCATAACACTCACATAAAATGTCCTCCTTATCTGGTCACTGATGATGAAGTTGATCGTAGAAGACAGCTCCTACGAACTCCAACTCTGCTTCTCGAACATCCAAATTTGCTTCTATATTAACTGCTTACACGTTTACGTAAGTTTCACTAATGTTACTTTATTTCTGATGAATCTTTATTTTTAGGATCATCACACTTATATTTATTTCAAAATAAATTTTGAAAAGCATGGATAGTTTGAAGGTTATTTTAAATTAAACACCCTTCCAGTAAATAAAATGTATAATGATGATAACACGAAGAGAACACAATTAAATATCCATAACAAACGTAAACAAAACAAACTTAAAAAAAAACGACAATGTCGAAACTGCGGAAATATTTTCACTCACTATCGATAACATCCGATTTTGATTTTTAAAAAGGTAAACTAACCTTAATTTATTATTTACCGACAAATGACTATCACTTATTTTTATAACACTTCCGATACTAAAATCGCACTTTGTTTTTAACGAAAGTGACGTTATTTTGTTTAAAACAATTTCACGAAAAATTTGGCAACATCTTGCCTTAGCAAGCTGTTGAAACAGAGAAAAATTGAGATAGATCCTACTCCTTCAGCACTTCTATTTATATGCCAAGGGCTAGAAACCAAAATCTTCGATTGTTATCAATAGTTACCTACAATGTTTCCTAAATTCTGATTGGCTAAAGCATTTTTAAAATTACGATTTAATTTCAAAACCTCATAACTTTTGCCCCCTTAAACCTATCTTAAAACTAAAAACATATTCAGAATCTACATAAATTTTCCTATAAATTAAATCCAAACATGAACTAATTCCTCCAATTATTAACCAAGTTGATGTTCACATTGAATTATTGATTTTAAGCTAATTTTATGTAATTTACAGGCCTGGAATTGATTTCCACATGAATATGGGATGCTACTACATATAAATATTCATCTTTTACATGCCTACGGCCAATTTGAAAGGAAAATTATTTTAATTTTTCCAACACCCTTACAAACTAAATTTGAGAAAATGGTCACAAATATAGTGAATTGTGACTTGAAATTGAGGCTACTTTACTGTTTTTACCTCTTATAATTTATTTTAAACAAATCGTCTCAATCTAAAATAACTTTTACAAAAATTTTATGTGAGGAAATAACATAAACTCAAATTGATATTACAATTTTCAATGTATAATTTTACACTTTTAAGCACTTTAAATGTATGTGAAAGTGTTTAAACTTAATGTTTATGTCTCAATTTAATTTATTTTAACACTTTTATAAGTTTATAAGTTCTTCTAAGACTAGTGTCGAATTGTTGCAAATCACTAGTTTAAGGTCTGTAAATGTTGATTAATCACAATAATTCCAGAACTGCTGGCTTGTTTATGTTTTATAGTCAATCACCAATGTAATTGTTCTGTTTTTAAGTAATTTTAGCACTTATATACGTTTATCGCACTAACACGAATGTGTTCTTGGTTCTTGGCTGCGTACATTTAAATCGTGACATTGATACCAGCCTAAATCTAGTTTTTAACATTATTTTTGTAAACTACAGCTTGCACCACATGTCATTAGGGAACATTATGTTTAAATAAACTTACTAACTAAATATGAACTTGAATTAAATCATAACGATAACTAACATACCCTATACTTAAATGTAATATGCTGTCGAATATAATTATATTAACATTTTATTATGAAATATTTAAATTACATACATCTCAATGTTAATCAATCATTCTTATCTAAAATATATATATATATATATATATATATATATATATATATATATATATATATATATATATATAACAGATGTACCATTTGTACAAACTAAAGAAATTATTCACTATGTGACTTACATAGCTACACGAATGTAATTTAAATCATCTCAATGTATATATATATATATATATATATATATATATATATATATATATATATATATTGATAGAAGTATAGACGTAGTTTTTAAAGAAAAT